>CAKAOI010026052.1:0-28498 GCA_916701655.1 Sebastiscus albofasciatus | reverse complement strand
TACAAAAAAAAAGAAAATAAAGCGGAAAATTGCTACTTTATATTATTATGACTTTATTCCCATAATATTACGACTTTATTCTCATATTACGACTTTATTCTCGTAATATTACGATTTTATTCTCATAATATTACGACTATTCTCATAATATTACAACTTTTTTCTCATAATATTACGACATTATTCTCATAATATTACGACTTTTTTCTCTTAAACTTCTGACTTTATTCTCATAACATTATGACTTTATTCTCATAATATTACGACTTTATTCTCATAATATTACGACTTTATTCTCGAAATCTCAGATTTATTTTTTTCCCTCAATGTGGCTCTAATACTCCGTCGTACCGTCGTACCATAGACCTACAACAATGATAAATAAAAATGAAAATGTAAACAAAAGAAGAGTTATTCATTTCCATTTTTAAAAATCCACAGGGAGCCACTGGAGAGGAGCTAAAGAGCCGCATGTGGCTCTGGAGCCGCAGGTTGCAGACCCCTGGTCTACCCTGATGCAATTTTCAAGATCTCCACTGCAATACAACTACACTGAATATAAGCACCACCCAAGTTATACAGTAACCAAATAGCATTGATTGTAAAGCAGAAATCCCATTTATGGAAACTACAAATCCATATTTGAGTGAGATCATATATTTAAGTGATCTCATTAATTTATATTCCCTGTCTTCATCTATTCCATAGAGAACACAACAATGGGATGTGGTTGTATTATTCCTGGGTGCTCGTCTCTTCCCCATGTATCATTGTTATGTTGTTGTAATATGTTACTCAGTCCATGTGGTGGCAGTGTTGCATCCTTTTGAACTTTGTGTAAGATTCCTAGTGGTTTGCATTTACCTATTGGCAGGTGTACATGAGGGAGTCAATCAATCTTACATTAGGGGCCAAGTAGTTTGTAGGAAATTCTGTCATATGAGATTGCCATATAATGATAATGTAACTTTGACAACCCAAAATCAGATTTTCTTTTTCAGTAAAATTGAGCAAAACCACCCATGTGATCCTTTAATACTCATTTGCATTAAAGCAACCTCAATGAGATTACCCCTTATTGAATTTCTCCCCCTCTGCCTGTAGGTTGAAAGATTAATGAACTCCTACTTAATAAACCATAATTTACCTGTCCCTTTGACAATTGTTTTCACGTCTACAGTGAGCACACACGTGTTTTTATCATGACTGATTGGAGAAGAAAGTGCAGATTGACATGAGCGATGAATGCATGTGTGGGCTACAAACAGAGTAGGATTGTTTTCTATTCTGGTTGTCGATGCGGCACACTGGTGCGTATTGATCAGGTTGTGTGAGAGCGTTCTGTTCTCTGAATCACTGTGTTTCCATCTCTCCCTCTATCCACGGCCAGAGCTTCATCATCAACATGGCGTTATTACTGGGTGATACGGCTCCCTTCATTTCCTGTCTCAGCAACAGCAGTGAATGCAACAGCATGGGGGGAGAAAAAAAAGTTAGTGTGTGTGCATGTGTGTGTGCATGGTTGGGTGGATGGATGAGTGTGCGTGAGACAGCACAATATGTCCTTTCTTCACAAAGAAATGCAATAAATGAATTTCACAGGCAGCTGGTGTAATGAAGAATATCAGTGATGTGAGGGGAGATTTGTTTCTACCATCCTTCAATAAATAAATCTTCTTTTCCACATAAATCTTCCCAATGGTCTTTTTTCATTTATCGACTTCAGGCTGAGAACAATTTTCTCTCTTAAATATTTATATCTTTTCCAGACTCTTCATTATCTTGGGGTTTTTTAGCTTTCTTTTAAACTCTTTAACCTTTGCTATTACAACTGATCCCATTTTACACCGTGCAGCGTTGTGCAGCACAGTTGGTGAAGAGTGAGTTGCCATAACACCAGCTTGTTTTATGTGAAAGCTGTCCAGCCAATGGGACTAATGAGAGGGGCTGCTCAACAAGAGCTTGTTTATTTTTCCAGGAGAGAGACAGAGAAAGGGGGATAAGGGGAGACAGAAATGGACAGCTTGTTGTAATGGAAGAAGATTGCTGGAGAGAACAAAAGAGAACCAGAAGGTACAACAGGGGAAAGATGGCTTGGTTTGATTGTAATCACTGCGCTGTATCGCAGGTGCACAATCCCCAATGATAATGCACAAATGTGTATTGATTGTGTGACACAATTTGTCACACACAAGCTCCCACACTCTGTTTGTCTGTTTGCCTGCTTTCATTGTGAAAGGGAACTGTCATGGCTTGGCAGATTGATTTAGAGGGTAATTCGAACGACTTTGGTTGAAATTTCCACTTGTCCAACAGCTTAGTTCGTGACAAAATACCTCTCAAACGAATCATGTTCAGGGTGTAAAATGTAAAATGAAAGTGAGCAGTGACATCGCAGGTGTCCTTTTGGGTAGTATTAAGTTTCTTTATACAATCTGAAGCCATGAAAAAGCTAAAAAAAATCTACATTAAATAAATCTTGCTATTCTTAGATCCTCCTTTAGCCCAGTTCCAGGCTTTTTTTCAGCAAGATAGGTCAAATGGGTTTGATGTTGTGTCCAATGACAGATATTTCTTGACCAATCAGAGCTTAGTAGGTGGGATTAAGAACGCTAGCAGTCCTTTGAGGCTCATTACACTAAAATAATTGTTGGATAGATGATTAACAATTACTTTGCTCTTCTTTTGACAAAACAATCTCACCTCACGGTCCATTTACTAGCTGCTCTGGCACATTATTTGACTGTTATCAGGCCATTGAATAGGCGTTATCGGTCGCTATAAGCACCATAGATGTGGGTCATTAGGGGCCTACTACGCCTACCACGTACGCAAAACTTAAAAGCAGCATATTCTAACATGTTAAAAATTGAATTAAATGTTACGTTTTGAACACAGACAAAAAGGCAACAAAACTACAACTTTTTTAGGTTTAGGGAACAAAACAGTTTAGAGAAAAACATTATGTTTCAGCTTAAAATAACTATGTTTCAAAAGTGAAAGCGAAACTTAATGCTTGTGAACACAAAGACAAATAGCCTACATGTTGGTTCCTCAGCCTATTGACTGAAAACCCAGTGTTTTGTATCCCATCTATCGCCCCCGACCTCCACTTGTTATGGAGTTTCACATTGTCTATATTACAGCGCCTGTCTTCCGCTTCTGCTCCTGTCATTATTACTACGGCCACTAGAGGCCGCTGTCGTCTTCTTTTATGCCTTCTTTCATGACCTACCATGTGAATAGATGATAAAACCTACTATTGGGCCCATATTGACCCACATCTATGGTGCTTATAGCGACTTGTTCTGGAGCTTTCAGTCACATTACATGCTATTCATCGGCAGATGGAGCGTTCTCAGTAATTGTTTAACATAAGATGTTCAAATTTACTTTTTTTCTGAGTAATTCAAGGACTTCTCATCCATGTTGGCTTAAAAATGTTGTTTCAGTTATTTTCACCCTTGAAAACAGCAGTTGGCAAAACAATCTGACCTCAAGGTCCATTTAGTAACTGTTCTGGAGATTTCTATCATATCACATGATCTTCATCTTTTGGGCAAGAGAAAAAAGGCATTCTTATTATCCGCATGCTACCGTTAGCATGTAAACATAAACATTAGCAACTATAGGATGTTGACATGCTTATGTTTAGCATGATGGAGCGCTCTCTGGGTACAGAGATAGCATCCAGGTGCCCTCACCTTGCCCCGGCAGATGGCTTGTTTGATGGGCTTAGAAGAACATCATGTGCCGTCTGTCTCAGGAACGTCGTCCTCTGGGATTCAACTTTCCAGCTCCTCCAAGGTGACCTTCTGGTCTTTTCGCCTGTAGCTACTTTCTGCAGTCACCTTGCCGTTTCATGCCAGCTCCACTGGAGCTCACCTCGTGCTCTACAACCTACGGCTCATGCTGCACCAGCTTTAACCTCTTTTCCTTTCCCTGGGGTGTTGGAGACGCTCCCCAGATAGCTCTTCCCTGCACGGGCTCTATACCCTTTGAATTTGTGTGCCTTTTACAGAGATGTTGTGCTTTCAGACACCTTTTATCATTCAACCCGAAAAGATTTAGGTTGATTGCACATCTCAGTACATTTAGTTCTCAGAAATAAATCTTTAATTTTAAAAAAAAAATAAATATTGACACTCATTTTGATATCAAAATCTAAAGGCAGGATGTGTTTTGACTCTCAAATTAGCTCACTCATCTCATCTTTTAATACAATGTCAATTTAATTTGTATTCCTTAGAATAAAACAGAACAATATATTGAATTAGGAGTATTGCTGGTTGATGTATGTTGATATAACTCAAATGTATATTGTCTGATTGGGTCTTTAAGGAAATGGTAATACAGTACGGCAACACAGTTTGTAACCACAACCTACACACTAACATACATGTACACACAAAACAACACTGCATGGCGAAGATATTTGCATTATTATACCTAAAAAACCTCAATATATGAAATTAAACCTATAATGTACTGGACGTAAGTTACATTTCAACCCATTTGTGCCCAAAGAGTATACTACGATAAGGAAAAATGCCACCATGCCAACATTTGTTCTGATTGGTCAAAAGTTTTGGAATTTGGTACGAACATTATTTGGGCAAGTGTTTAACAGTACAACTTCTTTTTTCTTTTTTTTGTATGTTCTGAAAAATCACACTTTTATCAATAGACAAAGTCAGGATTTTTTAAAAAAATTGGAAAAATGCTAGCTTTTATTTATGAAATGTTTTCCATGTGAAATTTAATTTTTTTACACTGCATATGTCTGCATATCTTTGATATTCAACTTGTTATGAGTTCATAGATACTAAATACTTGATTGTGCTCCTTGTAGTTTCTGAGATACAGACATTTTCTTATTATACTATATCTAGTCTTTGGGCACATGCGCCTACTGTTTCTTCCTAAAATATAATGGAGTCTGTTGCAAAAACAGTAGTCCCATGTGCCCAAATACTATAGTATGATAACAAAAACTCACTTTTCAGCCAAATGGTTTTATCAATTTTGAAAATGTCTTCACATTTGTGTTTAGGCAAGCCCAGAGAACACTTGCACAAAAGACACAAATGGGTTAAGCTGTACAAAGGTCTCAAAATGTTTGCCTCAACCTCATATATTCACATCTTTCTTCATTTTCTATACAGCAAGAAGATAACAGAGAGAATATGAAGACAATATCCTCAGAGTCAAAGTTTGTTTTTTTCCCCTTGCATCCATTACAAGTCATTATGGTTGATGCCAGACAAGCCACTTCTAATCCAGAACTTCATTAGGAACAATTATGCCGACCGTTCAGCTCTAACACAGATGTAATGGCCATTGATTGGCTGACTTGTTACACTTTGTTTCAGTAGACTACCATCATCCTCACTTCTGTCTCGCTGAAGCAGTAAAAGGCCTTTTTCAAAATCAACACCGAACACAGCTCCGGCATCTGACCTCCTCATTTATTTTAGCACCAGACAAAGTTAGAGAGTCACTGACCACCATTTGCAGGGCACAGTGAGGGCTATTAGGTCCTAAATGCACTTTGAAAGGCTGGTTGTGCTAGAAGAGTATGTGAAACAGGATTTTATTTTGTATTTATTTGTCAATCTTAAAATTGAAAAGAGTGTGTACATAAATGTAATTGAGTGATTCAAAACTGCATTTGTTGTTTAATTTAACTAATTAGGTGGAACTACACAGTCATTGGAATACGCAATTTAAGGTTGATGGCAATCTAGATATTCAACATTTTTTGCTAATAACTTTGTACATTTTAATTCTTGTATTAAAATCTCATGTAGGTAGAGAATAGAAACTATCTCGGTTTGTTAAAAGGTTTCTGTGAGAGCCAGATCCTCAGCCTTCAACTTAAATTCTCTCATCACCTTGAGAGCACAAACAGCATCTCTCGAAGACTCTAGCCTGGATTGTGGTAGGTCAGGAGGGCCCGCCTTTTAAGAAAAGCCCTCAGGTTTTTTCATCTCTTTCTCAGAAAGCACACACACATGCATACAAATGCGAAAAAACAGCTGGCACATTCAATGCTCACTCTGCATGCACTTACAGTATAATAGGATTTGAGAGGTGCATATTTTAAGTAATGCAGATTTGTTTGAAGTGCACATTAATTGTTTCAAATCAAGTTGTGGATCAGGCCCATACTGAATGAAATAGTATTCTCTGGCTGGAGGATTGTTGCCCAGCTAAGCCTTTGTGGGGAAACCTGAGATTTCAGCTCCCCCCCCCCCGCCCCCCCCGAGCCCTGAGCTGGGACTGAGGTGATAATATGATGTTACCGCAGATATTTCTTGCCTTTTGTCTCGGGACGGAGGCATGTCAGAGATTACAGGAATGAAGAAAAGCCTGTAGCTCTGATCTGTTAGGTGGTTATGAAACACTAAAGGGGACTGTCATCACACACGTGTAAACCCCACCTGCCTGCACACATATGTACAAACATACACAGGCTTTACATATTAAATATATATGTGAGAGGCTACAAGGGGAAAAAAATGCACATAAACACACATTTGAATCATGGCATCATCACGTCAGACACACTGCTTCATGCAGTAGTGGATCTGATCTCTAGCCCATGTTGACAAATGAGGTCAAAGTTGTAAAAAAAATGTAACTCCCACCCCCTCTCCCCCCAAAAAACATTCATGATTTTGCATAGGATAGCTTGAGCCACGCTGTTGGTATTTCAAAAGCTTTTTTTAAAATAGATTTTTCAGTGATATTTAAATGTTAACCTCTGAACCACAAGATAGATAAAATATATTTTGCTAGCATCTGCAGGCCCACGCATGCAAGCTCAAATGACTGTACAGTCAGCGCAATATGTATAAGGTCAGGGTAAACTCTCTGCTTTGTAAGTTACCTCGTACAGTACCTGCTGTCGTGGGATTGACAGTCTGCAGCTACAGCTGTCATCTGGTTTGTCAGTCTTTGGTTGTAACGAAGGAGACAAGCTGAGGTGCCGCTCGTTCAGGCGTTTACCTTCCTGTAGCAGCAGAGCGGACTTATTTCTTCTGTCGCTTCTGCGAGAGATGGGATCACTTTTATAGATGAAATCTGCAGGCTCAAGAATGTAACTGAATCCCCTCTGTGTGGGGGTCACACCCCTCTTTTCTTTTTTGTCTTTACCTCCCTTTATCTATCCTAAAAAGGCCTGTCACAGCTGCAGCTGTCAGTACATTAAAAGAAGGAGGAAGAGCAAGAGAGGCTCAGACTTAAGAGAGGATCTACATTAATAATCACATTTAAACATCGCAAAGATGCCTTTCTATGTTGATTCATGTTTTAATACAACAGTATATAAACTCAGATTACAAAAGAACAGCAATGGTGTAATATAAAAGTGTCATTGCTTTGTTGCTGTGATTGATTGGTTGACACCCTAAAGTGTTTAATTCCCACACATATTTGGTGTTGCTTGTTTACAGAATGGATTTTGGTTTTACACGAATGGGAGGAAACACTGGCTTATTTTATGTAAGACCTGACAGCCAATTTATGTTTTTATCGCTTTATTTGTTAGACATTTAATCAAACCTCACAACAGGACTTTTCAGTCTCTTCAGGTGTGAAGACAAAACCAAGTTCTTTAAAGAGAAGTCAGCATTGCACTCCCATTAAGATTAACAGAGTCACAATGGAGAGTTACACTGCAGAACCAGATATGTTGTCTTTTTAATTCCACTCGTTCATCGAGCATCTGCATTACCCACAATGCAACTTGATCACCAACAGTTCAGCTGGAGATTCAGGTGTGTTGGGCTAGTAGCAGCTATTGTAGCCCTAAGCCGCTAGCCTAGAGTTTGAAATCAAATACTTACGTACTGATAAATGAATGATTAAGATTGCGGCGAAGTGCGGCTCGTTCATGTGTTTCAAGTGGAAAGAAATTCTTTGTAACATAGGTCAACACGTCACAGGAGTCACAGGACTCTCTTTACTGATTGGCTGCTCTCTGGCCACACTTCACCGCTAAAAGTTCCTAAAAGTATACTTTTAGTTTGCCGTACTTTGCAGCCCAATCAAAACTGAGCTCGGAGCGGCCGCCGCATTTATCCATAGACATTGCATGGCAGCACCTCGCCGCTGCTCTGGTGGGTTTTAGGTGCAAGTATGCCATTATCAGCAGACTGTTCAAACTGAAGTATACTCAATAGTCTTCTCTGCATCATCTGACTGTATCGATCACATGACTGTATCGATCACATGACCGTATCAATCAGGATGTTACCAGTCAGAGCTACCGCTGAATGAAAATATCTCATCTTACCTTATAATTACCTCTTCCAGTCAATGTAATATTTTCCAGTATTATTTAAAGGAAAATAAAATGTATATAATATTTCAGTGTTAAATATGTTTCCTACAGTACATTATATATGTGAGCTCAAGTACCTTAACGTCTCTGCCCAGTAGAGAGAGCTTGTGATGGTGTTGCTGTGTCTGCTTTGCTGATGTGAAATGTGAGACTTTGTTTGCTGCCATAGAAAGACAGCAGGACTATAAGACTTGTTTCTGACTACTGTACAGCATGAGGTAGACGTTTTGGATGCTTATCTTTTTGTACTCTATTTTCTAAAACTTAAAGTCCACAGCAGCATGAAACTGGGAAACTAGTGGATTATGACGGCAGCTTTTAAAACTTTCAGTGTTTTCACCTTGCTTTCATACACCACATTTCATCAGAGATAAAGTCCGACTGAAAAGCCTCTGAAATGAAATAACGCTCCGTCCCTCTGCCAGTCAGTGGTCGCTCTGACCCCTCTCTTCTCTATCTCAGACCAGCTTTTCTCTCTCCCTCTCTGTCCTATTCACATTTCTTCATCCTATCTCCTCCTCACTCTATCCTCTGCATTCTCAGCTCAAGTCCTCTCTGCCGGTGAGTTACTCGGGTCAGAAAATGAGCCAGCTGTCCGGGCTAATCTGGGGAATACAGGCGGCTGGGGGCCGAGACAGAGGTTGACAGAAAGGCCAGCTTTCCACATCGATAAAAGGCTGTGCTTGTGCCTCAAATCAGATACCATCCAACTTGACCTATAAATGTACTCGAAACGCCACAGAAAAAGAAATGCAGCTTCACGTCTGGAGAGAATCCATCGCCAGACATGAAGTTCAAAATCGCCCTGCAGAAGGAGAAATTTGAATTTGACATCAGGACCTCGGAGTGATGGGAAAGATGATGCTGTGTATTGGCAGTTTTGAAGATAGAAAACCATCAACAGGGGAATAATACTTTGAAGCATTTTCACATCAATCATCCGCCTGTAATAAACAGCTTTTTGAATGGGTAATTACATAATTGCATGTTGCTGTACGTGTGGGAGTTGTAGATTGCTAATTAGGGTTTTGTTAATTCATGCTTAAAACCTTTTATCACTGCAATGAGCATTTTTTTTGGGGCTCTGCTTCTCAGCTCAAGGCGCAGATTCAGAAATGTAAAATGTAATTCCTGCCAGGTATGGATTCGCATAATTAGAAATTAATGGGGTATTTCAAAAAAGAGCCAAAAACTAGACTGCTCGTTTTTGCCATTCCTCGCTAATTAGTCCCACTGTTACTTTGCAGGCATTATAGCAAGTATGGAAATGACTTTAACCATTATATCTCGCCCCATGGTTGTATGGCAGTGCTTTACAAAGATAGCAAATTGGGATGGAATTATTTTTCTGGCAAAGTAAGAGAAATTTCTTGGAGGATTTCTGGTGCCCTTTAGGTAGAGCGATGTCCTGATGGCTCTGTGTGTGTGTTTTTGTGAGAGTGTGTGCACAACTTGGCCAGAAGGGAACACCAGATTTTTGGGATTATTTGTTGTTTATTTCTGTCTTAATTAAAGTTGACTGTGGAGGGTGGGTGGGAAGAAAACAAACTTGCTTAACTAATAACATAAGTTTTATATATTTACTACAATCATGTGCATTGTCTATGTACTGTAATTTGGTATTCCAGTGCAGGAAGCCCGTTTGGTGTGTACAACCAATGGGCAACCTCCGGGTCTGAAAAGTGAAGCCAATGCAGAAGTGCCTTAAACTGCATTCTTTCTAACAGCCAGCAGGGGGCGACTCCTCTGGTGGCAAAAAGAAGTCCGATTGTATAGAAGTCTATGAGAAAATGAGCCTACTTCTCACTTGATTTATTACCTCAGTAAACATTGTAAACATGAGTTCATGGTCTCAATCGCTAGTTTCAGGTCTTCTTCAACACAGCATGATGTTCATTTAGTAAATTATGGTCCCATTTAGAGTGAAATTTACCATAAAGTAGGGAGATTGACATGTTGCTACCACGGCATTGTCCAGTCTAGGGGTTGTCCGTGTTTTCGTCTTAGATCTTTAACCCTTTCAACCCTGTGTTTTCGGGTTCATGAAAGTTAATTGTAACTTTTTTGGTCGCCTAAAAATGGTTGTGCTTAGCTCCACCCCCATTTGTCACTTCTGGTTGCAAAAGACCAAGATGGCGACGGACAATAACTAAGATTGCGACGGCCAAAATGCCGAACTCAAGGCTTCGAAACGGCAGCCTGAATGGTCCTATCTATCTATCAGTGTTTGGTTTGTCCGTTCTGGGCTACTGTAGAAAACATGGCGGCTGGCTCCCTGACGACAACCGTATATGAAAGGCTCCTTCTAAGCTAACGAAAACACGATTCTTATTTTCAGGTGATTATACACTAATGAAAACATACTTATTAATATTATATTCCATTTCTGCCAATAGATCCCCCTAAAAACTACACACTGTTCCTTTAAAATATACGTGTAGGCATTGTTGTGAGTTTCAGTTGACAAAACTGCTGCAGTGTAGGTCTGAAAAACAAGACAATTTTTTTAATCCTGGAGGAGCTGCAGCTATTAAGTATTTATTGGAGCTGTCACTGGACAGCGTAGGAGGCTCACTGGTTGGGTTGTCCGCTCAGCAGTGCAGTTGCAGCCCACTGATGGCATCAGTCCTGTTGTAACTGAGCTGCAACTGAGGCAGCTACTGCCAGTGTCCATAAAGACGGACAAATAAGGATTCTTCCATTGTATTACGGTTGGAAAAAAATATTACACACATATAAAGGCAGCCTAGTAGGGGAGACAAAGGTGAAACCAATAGCCAGATGAATATTCCTATAATTTATTATTCATGCATTATTCCTATTAAAGGGGGATTCTAAAGGAATGTAATACAATCATCCTTGTATATCTTATATTAAGATCATGTTGCCATTGTACAGAGAGCTTTTGATGTGACGACCTGTCTATAATTAAATTGCTTCTGAATAACTAATGTAATATTTCCTCCTTATTACAGGGTCTTTTCTTGTTTTTATGAGATAAGGATCACAGGGCTGATGTCTCCTTTCCACAATTTCCATTTATTAATTACAGAAAAACATTAAAGCAGCCATATATTTGTTTTGTTGCAGTCCCGGGAGTTCACTGTTTTAGTGTGTGAGCAGTTATTATTATTCATATAAGGCACCTATACCTGGAGGTCATAATTAAAATGTCTCCGCCATCAGGAAAATAAAAGGCGTTAAAAAAATATTATATAAAATAAAAGATTATTTCATTTGCTTCCAATTCTGGATGCACAGAAAACATCTGCTTTAAATAATTCAAACAATTAATTCTTCATTAGGAATTAGACAGATTAGAAGATTGCCATGTCTCTTTCCATTTGGGTTCAACCGTGGTTCATCTGCTCTAAACTAAATAGATCGTTGACTGGAACAGACAACCTCTGGACTGTGTGTGTTTCCTTCATCATCCCCCCTTTCTTTCTTCTCTCCCTCCACTTTCAAACCTTACATTTTCTCTGCCAAGAGCTCCGCAGCATGATTAACATTGTTGTGAGCAGCGGGAGTTGTTATGGCAGCCATGTTTGTGCATCAGTCTGTCTTTGTGCGTCTGTATCTGTGACCTGAGCGCACAGCTCGTCTTCTCTGCACAGAAACATGTACGAAGGTGTATTCAGTTCTCTGTTGTTATGGTAGCTGACATTACTCTTTTTCCAAACTGATCCCCCAGCTGCCCTTACCGAGTAAACAGGCGGGTATATTTACAAATGGGGTTTATAAGGTTAATCTGTTCCTCCTGCCCATTTCCTACATGAAAGGCTTTACCTGACACGTGTTCGCTAATTGCTGAAGCCTCAGTGACCAAAATGTTACGGGGACCTTTAGTCACCTTTAATATCCTGACCTTTTCCTGTCCAGCACCTCACAGTCGCCCAAAGAAGAGAATATCAAAGGCTAATTGTGTCATGGCAATGTAAAACCGCAAGGCTGACATTATACAGTACAACCTGAATGCTGCTTCAGTTTTTCTCTGTAAATCATGTAAATCATTTGCAACAAACTGCACAAATAAATCTGAGACTAATCCCACTAAAACTACATTTTGATAAAGTCTGAAAGATGATAAAACCTTAGGATATTATCTGTTACTACACATTTTCTAACCCATATGCTTATTTTTTGTATTTATCTGCTTTCACACTCCTCCACTCTTGCTTTAAAGATTCATAAACATCATCATGAGACTTCTCCCTGACTGTGGAAAGTACACGAGACAAGTCTAAACTGCTGTATCACAGATCTATTTGAAGTAGGAGAAAGAGGGACAAAGAGCTCTCTGAGGGAGCGCTTGCTGAATATTCACTCGAAGATTTGGAGCTTTAATGGAACCCAATTCAAAGGATAACGGGTGCAAATTGATTGTAAATGGGCCTGGAAAGTTTTGCTTTGAAAGTGGGTTGAAAGTGTCAGAGATAGAAATTGGATAGAAAAGATGAGAAGCCTCTTAGCCAAATACATATCGTTTCTGTTTAACAGTGCACTGCAAATACTGTATTCCCTAAAAGTTTTCTATTTACGACAAGTTTGTCCAGTTAAGAGACTTTGGCGAGTCCGCCTAAAACAATTGTACGAGCAAACCTCGAAGAAAAAAAGTAGCAAGAGTAAGGATAACAATATGAAAATGTTCTTGCATGAGGGCCTGTATTCCTAATATTTTTACACAGAGTGGTTTCATGTTGAAACCAGAACAATCTAATGACATATTAAAACTAAAAGCAATGAAATATTTGAGCACATCTCACTACAGTGAAGGACAAAATCCAACAAAATAGAAATCATCAGGATTGTCATTTGAGCTTAAGAGAAAACGTTGCCACCCAGAGCATGAATGTTTCACTATAGATGTCACCCATTGGTTTGTGGACGGCCGTTTTGAATCCTTGAGTTTGGCATTTTGGCTATCACCTTTTTGTTTTTTTGGCCGTCGCCATCTTGGTTTTTTGCAACCAGATGTGACACGAGAGGATGGAGCTAAGTACAACCGAACGGAAGACATTTTTAGGCGACCAAAAAGGTTATAATTAACTTTCATTAACTGAAAATTCCCTGTGAAAGGGTTAAAGTTCTAAGACGAAAATACAGACAACAGACAACACAACGCCATGGTAGCGACCTGTCAATCACAAGGTAGCCAAGCCGTAAAATATACCCTGCTTTATGGTCTATTTGACTCTAAATGGGACCATAATTTACTAAATGAACATCATGCTGTATTGAAGAAGACTTGAAACTAGTGATTGAGACCATAAACTCATGTTTACAATGTTTACTGAGGTAATAAATCAAGTGAGAAGTAGGCTCATTTTCTCATAGACTTCTATACAATCAGACTTCTTTTTGCAACCAGAGGAGTCGCCCCCTGCTGGCTATTAGAAATAATGTAAGTTTAAGGCACTTTGCTTTGGCTTCACTTCTCAGACCCGGAGGTTGCCCTCTATGTTTCCCCTATATTTTTTTGGTGCTACGTGCTGACATCCTCTCAGGCCGGTGTACAGCTGGGACAGAAAAACATAACGAAAGACTACTGGCTTTGCAAAGCAAACCAACACATTTCAGTAAAGTCGGTGCTTGGGTTTGGGGCATCGTTGGTAGGTGTCGACCAAGTACAGCGCTCAATTTAAATCCAAGTGTTTGGCTGTTGGGTGTCACAAATATCTAACACACAATACTTCACTGACTCCAGGGTTTATTCGATTCTGGGTGGATGTTTTTCGGACATCCAAACAACCGATACTATCTTACAGTGAAAACTGGTAAGAGGGAGTTCTGCATTGCTCGGAGATAACTAGAGAGAGGTGGTTACTCATTTTACACACTGATTTACTCACTTCTGAATTCTTCCCCTCCAGTCATTTATCATGTTTTTAGTCCTTCAGCCTCCCAACTGAGCTCTTCTTGCTTGGTTAACCTTCAGTCCAGCTTCTTGTGGGATCAGCAAATGCTTTCCCCCGTGCTCCCTGATTTTAACTCTTTCTTACAGCATCCTGCCTCACCATCCTGTCAAAATCCAAACCTTCGTCGGGATTGTAAATTGGCATAAAGATTGCTGGTAAACTTACAGTATAGTGACCTTGCAGTATTCGTTACATCACACCTCCATGCTGTAGATGCTGAGATGACATATGAAATGGGTCTACTCTAGTGTGTCTGAAGCTCATGCATGTTTTAAACAAATGTTTTTAAGGACCCCTGCTGCTTTGGCTCAATACATAAATTATGAATTCTCAGCTTGTGTGGAAAAACTGTGGGCTGTGTATGTACACACACACTTGAGAGGGGAAAGAACAAAGTAATCTCTGAAACAATCTATCAGCATTACTTATTCATTTGTATTTTGAATACTACCAAAAAAGGTACACAAGTGTACGCAGGTGACACTGATCTCAGTATTGACTTAGTTTGTTCGTTTCGAATCTTCAAGTCTCACAGCTTCCCTGTGAGATTGGGAGATGAATTTAATTAACGAGATTGATTACTTCAGTTTATGCTGCGAGGGCGGCTTTATTTATCCTCCAGTAAGTCTCGTTCATTGTCTCTCTGGAGTAAAAATATTTCTGGATGAAAGAAGATTCTTTTCTTTTGCAGTAGTATTGGAGTTGTATATTTAATTTCACTCCAGTGTCAATGGAGGCAGCATGTTTTTCCATTTCATTATCCCTCCATGATGTTTTCTTTGTGCCCTATCGGCACGTTTGAAAGGATTTGAATCCACTGTCTTGCACAAGACATGAAATGTAAAATATTCATGCGACCTCTTGAATCATTTATCTCCCATGTTTGGGATCATGTATGTTGAGATAGCAAAGTGTTGGATGTGTATGCATAGACCACACTGCATATGCATGTGATTGAGATGCATGGACAGAGTGCAGTCTAAGTGACTGTGTGTAGGTGGAGAGAAGCTTGTCAGATTGCATATGAGTTGTTAATCAAAATGTGAACCCGTTGTGGACGGCACTCCCTCTCAGGTTGAGAACGGTTGCATAATTTATATACTGTATCCTCTCTTTCTAGCCTGCCGCAACTCTTTTCCTCAGATAGAGAAAGTAAGAAAGGAGGATTGGCAGTGTGAATGCCACATTAAAGACTTGGTCGCTCACCAGTGCAATGCAAAAATGCGGTGTGGGAATACGGAAAATCTTCGCGCAAATTTTCTGCATGACGATCGCACACATCGGTTGCGGTGCGAATTATCCACCTTGCTTTGTTCATGCGTGTTGTGTCCACTCCACACAACAAAAATCTATCCAGGCAGAGAATGTCTAAGGAGCTAACGTTCACAACACAATATATAAACTCTAATCGGACCCCAAATGTGATGCTAACGTTAGCTGTTGTGGTTAGCCCTGTTCCGTTTCCAACATATAACGTTAGCAAGTGCATATCGGCTACATTACCATCTTCAACTTATCCCAGCTGCTGGCTAATATCAAGTTATATATTGTCCTGTATTTGATTGTTGAGGTGGTCGGATTCGCTGTACAATATTGGGTGTTGAGAAGGGGAAAGCCCGTTGTTATTCCGAAACACCAATAGTCCAAAAAAAGCCCATTTGTCTGACAGTCCATTAACCCAAAAACAAACGTCCATTTTTCCAAGATACAAACTCTCCATGCAACAAACAGAAGCACATGGCTAATTATAATGCAAAATTAAGATATTTTTTGTAGGTTGTAGTAAAGGATTTCATTGGTCAAACATATATTTCCGCAGATGTAAATCCGCTGAAATCGAGGTCCCATAAGAACCCATAAAATCGTTTTTTTATAAATTTCCATGCAAATTTTTTGGACAAAAATCTGTACTTGGTGTGAAACGGCTTTACGGCTAAATAAGGCAAAAAAAAAGTAGAAATTTGAAGAAAGAATATTAGTTATTAGACCTCTACTGTGTGTTAGTTCTCATTTGTCTCAATTTGATTTTTTTTAAAAAGACGCCATTCTGACATTCCTCAAAATTAATGATCAGAAACTACAGAGATGAGGTGTGACTGAGGTGCACAATTCACTCATAAATAGCAGCACAGAAACAAATCTCATGGGAATTTTTTTTTTTTTAAAAAAGCAGCTGATATTGGATTGATGTATCGGTTGCGCTTGACATTTTTAGCTGGCTATTAATGTGATGCATGTGTTGAAGTGGCACCTTATTACCCTTCAGCCTGATTTAACCTTTATTTAACCAGGAAATCCCTTGACATATAGAATCTCTTTTCCGATAGAGACCTGGGCCAAGACAGCACACCAGTATGCATATTCAGCGTCTACACGTCTACACACACTCATAAAAACATCTTCGCTAACTCAACATACATGATCACAAACTTGTGGGATAAATGATTCAAGAGGCCACATGAATATTTAACAGTTCATGTCTTGTGCGAGACCTTATATTCAAATTCTTTCATACGTGCTGTTAAGGCACAAAGAAAACACCATGGAGTGGTAATGAAATGGAAAAACATGCTGCCTCCATTGACATTGGAATGAAATTAAATATACAACACCAATACTACTGCAAAAGAAAAAAGTTACAGTGCCCGTTGGACTCAGGGGCCTAATTTAGTTTAGTGGAGAATGAGTTGAGACGTGACAGCCCCGTCCCGTGAGGTTAAGTGCATCCTGACCTTTTGGTTTCACTGCTAAAGACATCCTAACATTATCTGACTGAGGCTATCTCCTTTCAATGCTCGTCCGGAGTGACAGATTACTGTTGGCTCACTTTTGTACAGTATTATTATTTGCATTTTAGCTTTTATTTGAAAGTTCCCAGTGGAGAGAACCACATGCAACCTGATTTAAACCCAAGATAGTAGTAGTGATTGCGTGGCGTTTGCTTAACCAACTCAGCAGTTAGGATACTGCTTTTATGTCTTATCTCAGGTCCTTTATTGTAATTAGTTTCAATTTCCTCTCTGCATGCTAATTAGTTAAAACACATTTGTATGCCTCAGTGGTTCCCAAAGGCATAAATCAATAGCTGATGGGCTAATTATGGTATCTTTAACACTGTAGCCTGAATAATTAGGTTTTATTTGTCTAACACTGTTAGAAAGGGTAATGTGGCCTCTCTTCACAGAGCTTGGTTATAAGTCACAGTGTAATTAATTTGGTCACATTAATTTCACACCATGACAATAGATTATTTATTTAAAAATGTAGCTGGTATGTTCAAATGAAAAGAATGAATGCATTTTGTCCGCCTTTTTACTTCTGTCCTACTTAGCAGTCGTGTCCAGATGAGTGACCAAAGTTGATTTTAAGGACATATATTACATATTAATGTTCACCCAATGTGGAGATGACTTTTTTGAAGCCTTTTTTTAAGACTAAAGTTGCGTCCCAAATCCATACTACATACTAACTCTATACAGTATACTACATACTAATCGAAGGAATGATAAAATATGTGAGACATTGGTTGTGTCACTAATTAAACTTCACAAATCACTAATTAGACATCAAAATGTTTTTCCTCTAAGATCTAATTTACCACCCACCCACAATTTATTTAGATTTTTTTCCAACTGTGAGCTTCTCCTCAAGTTCCTTGCGCATTGCATTGTGCAAATGTTTGCATCAAAAGCACACTCAAAAATTGATTTTCTAGTGTAAACCCACTACATACTAGAAACCTGCTTAGAATCAGTTTGTAGTAAAGATTTGGAGCACGTCGTTCGAGTCTACAGCCATGCTAACGGCTATGTGAGGCTGTATTGAGGCAAAATGGTTCTTAGAGCTCAATGCTAATGTCGGCATGCTAATGTGATCCCAATGACTACGTTTACATGCACAAAATATTATTTTTTTTGCCCTTATTCCGAAAAAGACAATATTCCTACTAAACTTTTTAAATGGCTAATGAAAAGAAATATTCCACTGATATTCTTGTTTACATATAACCGCTGGCAGACTTGTTGGATTGTGCAAACACAGACACTCATACATTCCTTCAACCACCTTCTTGAAAAGGTTGGCCTTGCAAAATGTGCACATATCCAAAAACCTGTGATATCCAAGTCTTTCATAATGTTTAAAAATAGGTGTGTTTGTACTTTTGTCTGGAAATGTTTTTTTTTCTTCTTTTGGGCGTTCATCCCAGCAAAGTGTTAGCTAGTTGGTTTGTGTACAACGCACAGAGCTGGCCGTAAACAGTCAAGAGGCCGTGGGGTCGCGTGCCGCAAACTGCCGTTAAAACCCCAATTGAGACACAAACTCTGAATGCTCTGTATACATGTCCAAAGAATGCTCCTAAAACCAGAATACTATCCCACGTCTTCATCGGAAAATGCTCCATTCGGAATAAGGCCTAATTTAGAATATCCAAACAGAATATGCTGTTTACATGACCCGTATCAAATTTGAAACATTTTCACATAAAAGTGGAATATAAGTGTGCATGTAAACATAGTCAATGACAATGCTAACATGCTGATTAAGCAGCTATATTTACCATGTTCACCATCTCTGTTTACCATTTGCTAACTAGAAGGGCACTTGGAGAGCACAGACCTTGAGAATCGAGCCAGTAGTTTTTCCGTAATCCTGCTGACAACAGACCAAACTGAAAACATAACTTCCTTGGTGGAGGTAATTAGTGCTAAAGTACAGCTGAGGCTGATGGGAATGTCATTAGCGTTGCAGGTATTTGATCACCAAAGTTATGATGATTCATCCTGAAGGGGGACATGAATGTGCGTAGCAGAATTCATGACAATTTAAGACATTTAACTCAAAACCACAACCTCATGGTGGTGCGAGAGGGAAAAGTCAGGGGATCAACAAAGTCAGAAAAATACATCATATGTACACCACAAATATGTTTACAAAATTTCATGACAATCCATTTAGTAATTGTTGAGATATTTCAGTCTGGACCAAAGTGGTGGATGGACTGACCGACATAGAGCCAGAAATAAACCAATACTTCTGACATCTATAATGACATCTGGAAGAAGAGATAGTCATACTCTTCAGTAAAGTGAGCCAGTGGTTCAACCGCAGCTCTCTTTGGAAATGTAAACAAACAAATTACACATTAATAATACATTTATTGTAGGCTAAGTGGCTCCGCTGGTCTTCAGTTCTATTTCCTGTGGACTGAATTTATCTCAAAGACCAGTCCACTCCACTGGTTCATCCAGCCAGTCATTTTCAGACCAGTGGAGAGAGAGTGACAGACCTGCAAGCTATGGTATAACAGAGAACAGAGATGTGTATATATAGGCTACATACAGCAGGCACTCTGAGAGACAGACATGAAGTATTGATGGCAGGAACAAGTGGAGGTCCATTGGGTCACTCTGTGTTCTCAATCCAGAGGTGGTGACGTTGGACTCTGGTCTGATGTGCATCTGTGGACTGAGTCACTTGTAAAGACACCAAGACTATAGGTTTTCTGCATTCTCTTATCCAAACTAAAACAATTGTATGTCTTTTCAGTGACTTCATCATTTCGGTATCCTACAAAGAATCATCAAATTCATTTCCAAGTCATTGACTCATATGAGATATCAGCCTCTTGAACACACGGGCCACTACAGTGGTCCTTCCTGAAAGCAATTATCCAATTTCCAGTGTTTGACTCCTGTTTTGTCTTCCCGTTTTTACATTTTAAAGTCTCGACATTAAGATTTTGTGTGCACATTACTTATGGAAATCAGGGATATAAATAAGATATTTTCCAACGTGGACTTGCAGTAAATGTAGTAGCAATTCAGGTCACATATTTCCCACTCACTACCAATGAGGTATCTTGTTTCTCTGTGAAGCAAAGCTCATATATGATGAGGGCATAGGCGCAGTTTGTGTTGGTTTAAGGGGTTCACTGAACCCCCTAGAAATGCATCTTATATTTATAAAGAACTAATGATTTAAGAATAAGAAACCAACAAGATAAGAAGATAGATTTGTGGTCTTTTTATTTACTTATAGCCTAATAACATTGGACACTCTGTTAAATATGCATTTTCTTTTACGCGATGCAAACAAACCGCGTACCTATCAGCTGTGCGGTCGAGATCAGAGTAGAGACGTAACCACTTAAAACATGGGTGAGTAGTACTTGCTCTCCTCCAATGTTTGTGTATTTTTAAACAGAAAACACAGGTTTCATACTGCGATATTTACTGAAAATGCCTGAAACTTTCAGGCAATCTCCCTCCAGTCAGCTGTCACCTTATTTAGGTGTTTGTAGTGAAATGAGGAGGTATCGTGTATCATCTCAACTTCACAAATCAGCCGTTACTCGTCCGTTGCTGCACTTTTAAAGTAAGCGACAGGAATAAATAGAAACAGGGCATCAGACAAACGTTCAGCTCAAAACGGCGCACTGTGCAGCGCTTCGTCGCTCGTGGCCAGTTTGGAGTCGGACAATCCAATAGAAAACAATGCAATCATACTGATTTTGTCACCTACGCTTGTAATATGTAGACTACACGCATCCCAATACATTAGACCTCTCTGCGTTGTACACGTGACATTCCCTCTAGATTTGTTTTTGTGAACCCCCAACCTTAAAGTTCAAACTGCGCCTATGGATGAGGGAGCTGTCTTTCATGCTTCTACCTTTGACTTATTCATATCTTAAAGTCCATTCAACCATCACTTGTCTCTATTACTTTATTTGATGGAATTTCCCTTTGCCCGCCACACATAAAAAGTTAACCACGGCTTTCATGTTACCATAACATCTTCAAGGAAATATGCTGCGTATGACCCACCATGTGGTTTCTCATCTTGTCTGACATTGATTGAAGAAATCACTTTGAATTTGCATCCCTCACGTTTTACCTCACAATTGGAATAAGGGCTGTAAAAACGTTAATTTGACATTGAATGTCTCTTGCATTAAAAGTTGCTGTTTATATCTGATGTAGAAACTCACTTTACCGTGCTAAATTATTCAGACTGTTTCTGCAGCGTATACACAAAAGTGGATGAAACGAGGCACCTGAGAGAATAAACATCCTGATTTCTATTCTAATGTGTTGAGGATACACGTCTCTGATGTGTGGAACTAAAATTTTAAAAGAGGACAATATTAATTAATAATTAATTTGAAGTATACAATAACTCATCTGATTTCCTGTCTTTGAGTTCCATCTCTCGTAGCATCCTGTAAGCCCAAAAGAGCAGTTTCATGAAGACACTATTACTTAAAGGGGACCTATTATGCTTTTGTGCTTTTTCCCTTTCCTTAGGGCATTTTATATTTTTTGTGCATGTACAAGGTGCAAAGTTACAAAGCCCAAAGTCCAGGCCAAAGGAAGCTACTCTCCCCCACTGAAACCCTGCTCCTGAACTGCCTGAAACGACTTGCTTAATCTCAAACAGAGCGTTTAAAACAGAGGGTGAAAAGAGGTGATGCAGCACAGCTGGTATGAGCAAAGTAAAGCATTTTTTGAACATTAAAGCATGCAAATATGTTCTAGTAGAAACCCAAAATACAATATGAACCTGAAAATAAGCATAATAGGTCCCCTTTAAAAACACTGAAATTAGCCATGTCATTGTCATGGTCACTTTTTAACACCGGTGAATCAGCTTTCCTGTAAATACGTAGCATCTTCCAATGAAGCTCTTTCACACAACTGTAAAACAAGCATTTACATTAAGAAAACAAACACATTAAATCTCTAATAATTTGTCTCAATTTGCCCTCAGTAGCCAGAACTCGGATCATTTGCTCCTTTCTTGTCCTTTTTGCTCGAGCGCATCATTTCATAACGTTTTTGAAAGGGTTTATTTGTTGCTATGGTATTGGCTGTTACTTAAAATTCAGAGGCAGAGTGAAAATGCTGTTTCCATTTCTGTCTCTGTAACGACGAGACGAGCCTCGCTGCAGAGTAGCGTGTATAAATGTCAAACACTTGACAATCCTCTCTTCCTCAAACACGCATACATTACAGTAATGTAACTTTACCTTTACACACACACTCATACACACACAAACAGGCACACACCACTTTCAGATATAATTGCATATACTGTACGGCGACACATATTGAATCTCTAGAGTTGTGCAGTCTTTCTAAGTACTTTACTGTACCACAGAAACATTATATGGGAGCAGCAGCATACAGAATGACACAGAGTTTAAGACAACATACATTTCATGGCTTTTCATTTCCACTGGATTGAATCCAGCCTCTCTGAGTTTACTCTTTCCATACACCAATCTTTGTTTCTGGTCTCTGCTTTCGTCCAATAAATAACAGCAGCGTCCCTGTGACATGAAATATACTTTAAATCTTCTTTCTTTATCTTTTTAAGATGAGTTCCACAAGATTTTCTCCTTTTTTTAGCATGCATGCATAAGTCTATATGAAGGGTATGCTATCTAAAGAGCTATGGCACAGAGCTGTTTGATATAAAAAACAAAAATCACAATTAGCATGTGTTTACAAGATGGGACATTTACAGTACTTCCATTATCATCATCATTATCTCGTTTCTTTGTCTTTTTCGCTTCCTGTTTCTCAGGTGAACCGTCTGAATTTCATGAGTTTTTGGAAAGCCTGTTTAAACTCATCATTGAATGCGGTGTAGATGACAGGATTGATGAGGGAGTTCAGGTATCCCAGCCAGGTAAATATATCAAAAAGTACTGGATCAAACCAGCACTCTTTGCATATGGCCGTGACGAGCGTGCCCACAAAGAACGGCAGCCAACAGACGATGAAAGCGCCCAGGATGATGCCCAGCGTCGTGGTCGCCTTCCTCTCCCGAGCCGCGCACAGACGCTTCCTCTCCAGCACGCTGTCTGCCAGCTTCACTTTCACACTATTCATGAACAGAGGCGACCCTCCTCCTCCTCCTCCCCCCCCACCTCCCGCATTCAGAGAGTGTAGGTGTGCTTCCTGGTTGGAGGCAGAATTAAGAGAGCAGAGCGAGGAGCCTGCGGAGGTCTGGATGAGCTGTGCGGTAGTGAAACGTTTCCCCGAGGACGACGGCGTCTTGAAGATGCGGGAGCGGGCGGCAACGTAGATCCGTCCGTAGAGGATGATGAGGAGCACTGTGGGGATGTAGAAGGCGCCCAAGGTGGAGTACAGGGTGTAAAAGATCTGATCTGTGTTCACCATGCACTCCGTCAGCTCCTCGTGGGCTTTGGCCTGCCGCCAGAAAAGTGGAGGCATGGAAATCGATATAGAGATCACCCACACCACCCCGACCATGATTGCCGCCCGGCGCATGGTGCGGCGCTTCGAGTACTCCAGCGCGGCCGTGATGGCCCAGTAGCGGTCCAGTGCGATCACGCACAGGTGCAAGATGGAGGCCGTGCAGAACGTGATGTCGGACGACAGCCAGATGTCGCAAACGATCTGCCCCAGCGACCAGGTCTTGCTGACGGTGTAGACGATGCTGATCGGCATGACCAAAATGGACACCAGCAGATCCGTGACGGCGAGGGAGCCGATCAGGAAGTTGGCAGGCGTGTGGAGCTTCCTGGTTAGATAGATGGTGGCGATGACGAAGGCGTTTGAGAGCACCGTAGCCAGGGTGACGAGGGCTAACAGCGCAGACAGAGAGATCTGGAAACCGAGTATCGTGGCCTCGCTCCACGGTGGCGTTGTGACGGTGTTGGGAATCTCTGTGAAGTTGCTGGTAAAGTAGTCCAGTGAGCTATTATCCAGCTCCATCTCGCCTCTTTTTAAACCTTTCTCCGAGGTTTAAACCAGCCTCGTCACATCAGTTCAGGCATAGCTCTGAAGAAGGCTGTACAGTGGCGTGGCACTGTTGGTTTAGAACATGCAGAAGCTTGTCTTCCTTATTTCACATTGCAATATCCCAACGTGATTTCATACCAACCTTCAGCAAACATCTAATTCCATCCGCAACTAATGCTCCTGTCACTGAAGCCGGCTAATTTGTCCATTTCGCCTCTGTGATATTGATTTGCCTCACTGGTGTAGCTGCAGGAGAGACGAATCCTAATTTGTATTCAGACAGGGCAGGCACTCCTTTCCTCTCTTCCCAACGCTCTTATCTCATCTCCAACCAGCAGCCAGCTGGCAACAACACCTTCAGCCCAAACCTTCCTATCTGTCAACTGCTTTAATGGGCTCCTCCTTTTCAATGAAGCTATGCGGGAAGCTGCATGTAGGAGGATGATGACGATAGATACACAGGGTTCACTTGTTGTCTCTCTCTTATCTGTTCTCAAGTCGACGGGAAGCCGTCTAAATTGAGGTTTGTACTGAAACTTGGCTGCGCCTCGTGTCTTTGATGATATTGGACAGCCAGAACGTTACAGTTACATGATGCAGACGAGGAAAAAATCTAGTCATCCTGTGGATAATTATTCGATATCCATACAGCTTTTGGCAGTTGTATAGAAGTTTGCTGAGATGCGGCGATCACAAAGCTTTTATCAGGCTCCCGGTGTTAAATGCTTGCGTGTTATCTTCTCCTCTTCACTGTCAAGGTTTTGTCATGAAGCTTCCTCTGCTGAGAGAAATGAGAGGGAAAAAGATTAGTTATATTCAACTTTACCATCACCCCCTCCCCCATACTTAACAAATGCTTACACAAACAAACCTCCTACATGACAAATCCCACACATAAGGGGCAATAAATGCACATGAACCATCCGTAAACTCAACCCCGACCTGTAAATTGAGCATTATGACTTGGTACATAGACTTAACACCCACACACATCCAGCCGTTGTGTTGATTTATTACATTTGTTGTAAGATTGACATTGAAATCTCCAGGCGAGATAAACATGAAACATTTCATCAAAGTTATAACCAGTTTGCTTTGCTTCACAACAAAGTAATCGCAACGGCGGCACTTTACAAAGGTATCAAATGTATGTAAATTCTCAACATAAAAGGCAATTAAAAGGCCTATCACACCAAGCACGGATTTTCGTCTGAAAATATTTGCACGGAAATTTATAAAAACTGATGTTGTGGGTTGTTATGAATGCTTGCAAATCCCTGCAGAACATTCGTGAGGGAAAAAAATATCCAGACGACCTTGATATACTGTATGTTTGACCAATGAAATCCTTTGTTCCAACTGATTGCCGTCATTCTGCATAATAATTAGCCACGTGCTTCTGCTTGTTGCATGGAGAGTGTATTTTCAGGGCCTTGGAACAATGGGCGTTTGTTTTCGAGGTAACAGACTGTCGGACAAATGGCCTTTCTTTGGCCCAATGGGACATAATTCGGAATATTGGTGTTTCGGAAACTTCTTCTCAACACCCAATAATGTACAACAAACATTACTACCTCAACAACTATATAAAAGACAATATATTACTTGAGATCACTCAGTAGGCTACCTGGGATACGATGAAGATGGTAATGTAGCTGATATGCGCTTGCTAACATTATATGTTGGTCACGGAAGGGGGCTAGCCACAACAGCTAGCGTTAGCATCACATTCGAGGTCTGATTAGTTTATGTATTGTGTAACGTTAGTTAACTTTAGCCCCTTAGACATTCTCTGTCTGGATTGGTATTTGTTGTGTGGAGTGCATACGCCACTATTAGGAGGAAACACATTGGGCCTCATGGACGAAAATGGAACACAGCAACACGGATAATTCGCACCGGACCTGTTGTGCAGAGTTGTCATAATCCACATTCACATTTTCCTTATTCCCACACTGCATTTTCGCATTGCACTGGTGAGAAACTACTGCAACTCCCTTCCCAAATAAAATAGTTCACAGTTTAATTATGGGGCGTCTTGGTTGCCTAGTGGTTTGAGATGCTGACCATGTAATTGCAACATCCCTGGTTCATCATTTCCTGTCACTTCTGTCTCTAAAAAAATTAAAAAAATGTCCACGCCTTTCTATCTCTGTCTGACTCCCTCAGGATCTCATTTGGATTGACTGTAAATATCTTAAATATCATTCTATAAATATTTTTAAAAAGAGACAAAAGACAAAAAGACCAATTTATTATCTCCTTTTTTTTGTTTATAAAGCACAAAGCTCATTAGACGTTTTTCTCTCGCCCCCAGATAGACTTTTGGACTGATATAAATTCGACTTGCTTCACATTTACTGTTGTTGGTGCTCAGAAATACAGAGAGACACTGACCACGCTGCCTCCAGGTAACAGAAAATGATCACAGGATGGCGAGCCGGCTTACTTTCAAGTACAATCAAAGAGATATGTGGAAATGTGGTATTATGCCCCGGTGGGGATGAAGACTGTTAATCACCACAGAAGGTTTTTCCTCCCTCCAGCTTTCCATCTATATGATAGGTTTGCTTTCATTTATTATTTAAGAGCGGCAGCATAGATACAGACCACTTACAATTCAGGGGAAATACTAAAAACACATATATGAAATGACACATTTAATGGACTCACAAATTATGACTGAAAGCACTTGTCAGTGTATCACAACCCACAGAGCAAACACTGCTGAGACTTGACAGATATATAAATCTTAATGAACTTTGTGACAAATGGAAAATGTTTTATTAAAATGTTATGCATATGTGCACTATAAAATCTTCTACGCCTTACAAAAGACAAAGTGGCAAGAGGTGGATTTTGTACTATTAAAATAGAAATGGATTAAGGAAAGAAACATACAAGGTCTGATGATTGGAATAAGGTTTGTATGGTTGTTAATTATTTTCTCAGGACTGTTTTGTATTTCACGCATCAACAAGCTATGAAGTGATGTTGGAATATTACAGTACGGAACAAAGCTGCAGAAAAATATGCAACGGTGTTTGCCACGGTAATTACAAATGTTTGCTTTTTCACAGTCAACACATCCTCCTGCCGGCACATTCAGAGTGTCAAGACAGATTTCTGAGTTCATGTTTGTTCTTGATACAACTCTGCAAATCACCTCCATTAACGAAGTGTTTGTGATTGGCAGCTGGGCCCTTGAGGGGGATTATTGTGCTTCGGCTGTGACAATAAATATGCTTATTAAATAGTGGATGAGAACAGCTTTGTCTGTTTAGCGCACTCATTTACAGACTCTCAGGTGAGCACGAACATTTTTATGAACTAAACTCAGTTTGGAGCCTTGTGTGTTCTTTATGAGCGACGTCTGTTCTCAGTGGTGATTTTAGAGAGTCATCGAAGGAAAACACCCTTTTGGTGCTTTTTGCACCGCTTTATGGTCACACACATAGACTGTATAGAAGAAGTGGACGTAGTCATGGTGATGTCACCCATTGGTTTGTAGACGGCCATTCATTAAGCCTTGAGTTCGGCATTTCGGCCGGCGCCATTTTGTTTTTTTGCAACCAGAAGTGGCACGAGAGGGTGGAGCTAAGTACAAACAAACGCTGAATAAGACGGAATAAGAATAAGACAAGACTTTCAGGCGACCAAAAAAGGTTATAATTAACTTTCATGAACTGAAAACACACTGTGAAAGGGTTAAAGTTATAAGGCAAAAAACTCCCAGACCGGACAACGCCGTGGGAGCAACCTCTCGATCACAAGGTAGCCACGCCCAAAAGCACACCCTGCTTTATCGTCTATTTGACTCTATATGGGACCATAATTTACTGAATGAACATCATGCTGTATTGAAGAAGACTTAAAACTAGCGATAGAGACCATAAACTCACGTTTACAATGTTTACTGAGGTAATAAATCAAGTGAGAAGTAGGCTCATTTTCTCATAGACTTCTATACAATCACACTTCTTTTTGCAACCAGAGGAGTCGCCCCCTGCTGGCTATTAGAAAGAATGCAAGTTTATGGCACTACCACATTGTGGATGTTGCCCACTGGGTACTCTTTGTGATGAATAAACTAAACTTCATGTGTAAAATCTGCCCGTTTAACACATTGAATATTTTTTGTTTTGCTTTTGCAAAGAATGCAAGTTTAAGGCACTTCCACATTGGCTTCACTTCTCAGACCTGGAGGTTGCCCACTGATCACACATGAAACATAACTTTCTTTCACTGATATAAATGACTCGGGGGAAAAAAAATTGGGATAGACTTATTTTTAAATTTCAACAGTCAAGACTTTAGAGTCTACAGCCATTCTAGCAGATCCTTGATCCTTGATACTTTGGAACATTTGAGTTGATAGAAAACCAACAGAAGTATATACAGTATATAAGCATATGTTTTGCCTCTGCTTTGTCAGGAACCATGACATTCAAATGGCCGCG
>CAKAOI010026051.1:0-68238 GCA_916701655.1 Sebastiscus albofasciatus | reverse complement strand
ATTAGGTTGAAAAAGCAACTTTATTTAATTCATACACAGTGTTATGCAACAAACAGATTTTATTCTGAAAGGAACACCGGAAGTGCAGCTTGTTTTTTCTGTGTACCTTCACAGCTGGTCGACCAGCACGTCTTCCTCCTGCAGGCTAAACATCACATCACTCCTGCAACAAAACACTCCTCTGAAACAAAGCGAGCAAGAGAACAGAGACGATGGGATTTTAAACTGAAGCCTCGACATGAAGACATACTTTTAATAGTTTGTATATATCTTTTATTACTGTGCTCAGTGGGACAAGTTTACAACTTTGCACTGGATGCTGAGATGCGCAGAAAGTGACAGGGGTCCTCATCTCTTCTACAGTCCTCAACGAGTTAGAAAACGCCATGAAAGGTATGTTTCCTTTACTTAAAAAGTTTGTCCAAACGCACAGATTACACTCTTTACAGATTTCTTTGTGGTGCACATCTGGATGACATTATGGTACTGGGTGCAAGAAGTTGTGAAATACTTTGATTTTTTTTCTTCTGACACCACTTAGTTGCACCCCATTGAAGGATATTAAAGCCAAGTAATGTTTACACAATTAGGATGCTGCATCTGGTAAAGAAAGAGTCTTTACTTGTGATATATGAGAAACAAAATGCTACTTCCAAAAAACTTTATCATGGTAGAGATCCTGCATGACTGAGGATGACTGCATGACTTAGTTGCACCCCATTGAAGGATATACAAGACAAAATATGTACATTTTTGCAGTAGTATCACTAGGAATTTGGGGTTATTGTGATAAATAGCCCTAAAGAAATATCATGTGAATATGAAAGTTAGAAAAGACCAAATGATGTTTGCACAATAAGGATGCTGTATCTGGTAAAGAAAGAGTCTTTACTTGTGATATATGAGAAACAAGATGCTCATCATGGTAGAGATCCTGCATGACTGATGCATGACTGGATTATTTAGTTGCACCCCATTGAAGGATATAAAAGACAAAATAATGTTTGCACAATTAGGATGCTGTATACGGTAAAGAGTTGTGTCTTTACTTGTGATTTATGAGAAACAAGATGCTTCCAAACAACTTTATCATGGTAAAGATCCTGCATGACTGATGATGGCCACTTGTAATGCATGTAGTTTTCAGACTGCTTACACACCAACCAAACTTACAGCAACATACTGTATTTGTAGCATCAATAACTACAATATTATTATTTTTTTCCCAGGAGAAACTGAGGTGAAATAGCACTCTGACCCCCCATCGAAATAAAAATCTTAATTTATGTCTTAAAACCATCGTGATGTCTGATATGTATTGCAGTTTCTGGGGCTCTAAATCCAAATGTTGCCTATAGGGCACCAAAAAGGCTAACAATATGTACATTTTTGCAGTAGTATTACTAGGAATTTGGGGTTATTGTGATAAATCAGTTGATAAAATACCCCCAAACCACATTTAATGGGTACCACATAAAGGCCAAATGTCCTTAAAGGAATATCATGTGAATATGAAAGTTATGAAAGACCAAATAATGTTTGCATAATTAGGATGCTGCATCTGGTAAAGAAAGAGTCTTTACTTGTTGATATATGAGAAACAAGATGCTGCTTCCAAACAACTTTATCATGGAGAAGATCCTGCATGACTGATGATGACCATTGGAGACCACTTGTAGTGCATGTGGTTTTCAGACTGCTTACACTCAGCCTCTTACAGCAACATACTGTATTTGTAGCATCAATAACTACAATATTGTTATTTTCTTCTAGGAGAAACTGAGGTGAAATAGCACTCTGACCCCCCACCAACAAACACACACTCATCTCAACCCTGTCTCTCCCCCCCCCCCCTCAGTCCCATCTGTTTACCATTACCAGTGATGTTCCCTCTGCTCTGCTCCAGTCTTCAGTGTAGTGCAGCCGAGTGTAATTAGGGTTTACTGTCAACAACCCAGGGAAACCGCAGCCTGTGGCTTTTACAGTTCTCTGGACCTCCTATCTCCACAGTTACAGCCTAGAGATGATGCTCCACTATCTAATGCCTTGTTGGCTGCCTCCACTGTGCCAAACAGATCATTGTAAACAAAGGATAACATTATGAATTCTTGCCCTGTAGTCCTACCAATTGCTTTAAACAGAATGTACCCCATGTAGCGTGCATGTATGACCTACTTATGTCATGTTTCTGATTATGTCACACAGACGACTTTGCAGACGAGGAGGAAGTACAGTCTTTTGGATACAAGCGGTTCGGTGAGTAAAAGTTTCTTAAGGTGGAAGAGAGAAAAGCCGACACACTTCAAGCTCTAATCATAAAACGTTTTTATCGTTTTCAGAATGTGAATTAAAGCCACTAAGTGTGTGGGCTCTTTTCTGTTTTCTGCTGTTACTTACCTTGAATTATTCATATTTATGGGGGTCTAATTGAATCTTCCAGTTAACACAAAAGACATATTTTTCATGTCAGTGTATACTGCCAGAGCCTCCTCTGTCCTGATATTTAGCTCGGTCGCTAATGGTTCTGCAGGGTTTTGGTTTAAACATTAATGTGGCCGACAGTCTGTGAGGTCCGCCTCACCGCAGGCCCAACGACTGCTGACAGAGCTCACCAGATCAAGAAGTTCCGCAAACTCTCTCTTCTCTCTTTCATCCACTTAAATTGAGTCACTTGAACACGTTGACTCACACAAACATGCCACAGGGCCGCAAAAATATGAAGTTACTCAAACTGAAACTGTAGTCAACATATATCTTTCTGTTGTGGTGCAGACTGAGTTCACATGCATTTGGTTTATATACAAGTGTACGCACGCACCATGTAGATTGCGTCGCTTAAAGGGATAGTTTGGATGTTTTGAAGTGGGGTTGTATGAGGTTCTTATTCATAGTCAGTGTATTACCTACAGTAGATGACGGTCGGCAGGCCTCCAGCTTGGAGAAGCAGACAGGAGTTACCGCACGGACGCAAAGCAACGTACTGATGTGGACGGGGCCGGCAGCAAAATGTATTTTAGCCACCTAAAAGAAACGCTCACCAAAACAGATCAGTATCAGTTTAAGTGTACGCTATATAGAGAGTATTTATGACGGTTTACCTTGCCGTGAGACAGCTATGCAGTCTATGTTGACGATGGGGGAACTGAAGCTGTTATCTATGCTCTCGCCAAAGCCACCAGACTCCATTGAAAAAAACAGTAATTTTACCTCGCAGAACACGGGAGTTGCTGGCCTACTGCTGCCTGATCGGTTAGTTTGTAGGCTTGCCTTGGCAGTCGATGTTACCGGTGTTACACAGTGTTTGGGCATACAGCGATAAAATAACTTGCCCACCGTTCCCACTGTCATTTTGCTTTTTTTTTTTTAAAGAAATATAACCCTTTTAGTTAATTTTTGCATATCAGCGCCATGTTATCAAGACATAGTCGGACGACAGATGCTACAAACTGAAAGTGTCTGTTCCATACGGAGTCTCGGAGTAGCAGGAGTCAGATTTCACACACATGGGACAAGAGAGAGTTGACAGACAAGACGATGACGGAGAATTTGGTGTCAATGCGAAAAGCAAAAGCGCCCATTTGGCAATATTTTCAATTTAAGCCCAATGCTATAAGGGAACTATAACTTGGCTCAGCAGTGCCGAGTGGAAACCTGCAGCGAAAGCTCGTCCGGAGAGGCCAGACACACAGCCATCCAACATTAAAGATCAAAGTAAGCACCCTACATATATTGAGCGTCATCTTTTCTTGTAAAATGTCCAGTGAGATCTGTAACACAGGGGTTGTCACAAGTTTATTGGAAAATGTGGTCACCGTGACATCCCTATTAGTTTGTTTGTGTTATTGTGTGACTTTGGTTACAGTTCTTTGAAGCTCCTTTAAGGGATGCAGTCGGGCCCCATTTTCAGTTAAGTTTTCCCATTGGACTTGTACACTGGTAGTGAACCAGACAAGACCAGAGTGATGAAAGGATAAAATAGCTTAAAGGGTCAGTACACCCAAATTACAAACACTTAACCTCTGGTGGTATCAAACCATGCAGCCAGTGTTGGTTTGGGATATCTGTCCAAGACATTTTTGTCTCCAATATAATAAAACAACATGTCTTTCCAAAAAAAATGTCCCCATTACACTGGTTAATCCGCAGACCTCACTGTCAATAGGTTTTCTGCCAGACAAATAGTTCCTATGACTAATACTTCCTGTAAAGTGGAAAAATATGTCTTTTATAATTTTGGCAAACTGACTCTTATAAAATTTGCATTTCTGGTCCATTCTGTTCTTTCCCTTTTCTTCTTCAATGCGATAAGTTCACACAATTTGTTACTCTTACATGCTACATAATGATCATCAAGCACAACTACCTTCATGCAGAAAGGATCCGTTTGTTTCACCTCCAGTTTGCGGCTGTTTGAGGCATATGTTTGCCATCAAGTGCATGCGTTCATGCTTTTGGATGAAGAAGAAAAAAACTGGCAGCAAAGGGCAAACGCTGTGTCACACACACACTCAAACACATCATTAGAACTTTCCTTGGAGACGGAGCGCGTGCTCCATCACCGTTCCTGTTGCTCCATCATTGATTTGGGATCAGGAGCCTCTGTGTCTCTGTGTTTGGGGTGTTGCTGCAGTATGACTCATTCTCACACACAGTTGGGCTGAGCTCCACCAGAGTGGATGTGAGGCAGTGGACTAAGGCACCAGCTGAGAGGAGTTCAAACTGTGTTAAAACACAAATCTCTTTTATCCGAGTCACCCGAGTAGAAGCATCCTGTTTGTCTTTCTCCGTGAGCGCGTGCGAGTCCCGCTCATGGATTAGATTAGAGAGCTGCAGGGCGGGGAAGCCAAATCCTGCTCTCACTTTTAACTTTATTCAGATGAACTCTTGACTTTCAGAGGAGCAGGAAAAGAGAAAGCTGCTGAACTCTGAGCTGAATGCCGTCGGCCCTCTCAGGGACACGGCAGCTGTTTGGAGGGGCCGACTCCGAGGGTCCGTCTCACCACTCCAGAGGCTTTGTTGTGCAATAGAGCTGCATTCATGCAAACCATCACAAACCCTCATTCCTCCACTATTAGCTCTGTAATCTCAGCACTCAGGGGTAAACAAGCTTTCCTCTCTCCATGTTTTGCTTTAACTCATTGCATTGTCCCAGGAGACTGATAGTGTTTAAATTGTTTTGATGGGTCAAAGCTGTGACTGTGATAAAGTCACCACTGAGAACACTAACACATGGTAAGAAACGGTGCATACAGTACCAGTGGGTTTCTGTTTTTCTTAGCCTATTTACGCACACATTCCACACATGCTGCTATTACTGCCGTCTTCAGCTTGGCATAATGAGAATAGCGCTGGTCCACTTTAACGGTCTGCCCCCCAAGTTGTGGCTAACTTTGGGGCTAACCCAGACTGTGAGGCTTGTGTCTTGAGTTGTCGGATTTATTAACCGACAGCTAGGGTTGTCACAGTGAGGAAATTTTCCCACCGGTTAATAAACTCGTGGGCGGTGGGCAAGTAATATAATCGGTGTATGCCCGACCACCGTGTAACACCGGAAACACCAACTACTGCGGCAAGCCTTCCGACAGCCTAAACTGTACACACACTGCACTGCTACGTTTACAGCTATAACGTTACCGCTGACTTCGTACTCGCCGTCAGTCCATCACACACACGCTCCCTGGCTCTCTCTGTCTCTCTCTCAACCGCAAACACCAACGCTAAGCACACAATCTACGCACTGAGTTATTCCTTAAAGGAGTTTGCTAGTTGTATAACACATTTTAGTTTAAAAACATCCTAATATATAATTCCTCGATGCTTAGGCCTGGCAGGGAGTCAATTTAAGCCCAGCGGGCCGCTGCTTCCAATATACTGGCGGAAACCCTGAAGTCTCTGCAAGTTGTTGATTTTTATTCCTTACGGATAATTATTATAAGTCAGTGGTTGCTGATCAATAAATCAATCTTAAAACTCATGATATGCTTTAGAAAATGAACACTGTGGTCCTTTCATCAGGACTGACGAGGCTGGTGGCTTGTATGCTTTAAGTTTTCCTTCTAAAACAATCCATTATGAAAGATAAAGGAGCAATGACATAGCACAAGGTCCGATGGTCGGCTTCATCTCCAAAGAAAGTTCTTTACAAAAATCTCCTCCAATTCTTTGAATTCCAAGATTCGATGCGCTCATCTCTGTTTTGTAATAAAAATGCTGCAATGCAGTTGATAATCCGACACAGCTTTCATTCAGTTTCACTGCTTTGGCTGCAGTTCATCCACAACAACAAACGCAGGCTTCCCTCCAGCCTTTCTGCATTAAAAAGTACAATGTGTGATATCAACACACATGTACAAATAACACGGAGTGACCTGTTGTTGAAATATCTTTAAAAGTACCTTCAGGGGTGTTTGTACGTTTGCTGACGTGCAAAGAACCAAGGAAACTTTCCGAAGGTCAGAAAGAGCCCGATGGGGAACACACACACACACACACACGCACACACACGCACACACACACACACACACACACACACACACACACACACACACACATGCATTTTAAACAGAGTGAACTGTTTCTGATTCTCTATCTTACTCAAACGTCATCCAGAAGGCATGCATACATCATGTATATTTACACAAATACACACATAGACGCTGATTTTTCCACTCGTTTGTATACAAGTGGAAATGCACAACACACACACACACACACACACACACACCAGTACGTCCACTGAGTGAATTCATCTGGTAATCCCATCTCTCTCCCTGCCAAGTTGAAGCCAGGCCGGAATTGCCTCCGCAGTGCTCGAGCTTTAAACATATTTATTTTGCAGTGGGGGGTTGACATAAGAAGGCCATCGGAATAAAATAGAAAACTACCTGAGCTTTGGCTGAACTCTTTAGAGCTGGTATCATCATTGGTCGTTGGCAGTCAGCAGTCGCCCCTTGGCATGACTCAAACCAGGAATCCTCCACTTATAAAAACCTTGTAGCTATAAAGTCTGGGTCAAGTCTTTGGCAGTATAGTCCTGCGCACATCCACAAAACCTCAGCGGGATAGGTGCTGCATTCAAAGTTAAGTTATCTCGCTCTTATCAATACTTATTGCTCGCTCTCTACATGTATATAACTTTAAACATGCACTATAAAAATCAGGATATAACTCCCAGCGATAATACTATATAGTAATAGCATTCAATGGAAGCAGTATTAGTACTGATGTCTGAGACAGTGGTAGGGTTTTCCTGACCGAGATAGGCTTCTTAAGGGCAAAAATAATGCTTATACTGTATGTACGAGGTCTATAGGTTCAAAAGAACTACAACGTTTTTTTCTGAAAGCATAGCAAATGCAAGCAATTCAAACATCATGAAAGGATCGAGGCATACATTAGATCTTAACACAAACAATCTTAGTCACAAACACATGTCAACCGTTGAAATAAATTGACTTTCTTAGGCAATGTTAAAGGGTAAATTTGTTTTTTCTTTCAACCTGGATCCTATTTTCCCATGTTTTTGTGTCTAAGTGACTAATGGGGAAAACAACTTCTGAAATTGGTCCCGTATTGAGGGAGAACGCTGTAGACGGCAGCTGCTCACGGGCTGCAATACGGTGCTATTGGGGCAAGCTGGCACCGTTATTTACGTCCACTAAAAGTGCCTGTTTTTGCCATGACAAGCTCAGATTGTTATCATAAGTGTCTGACATTATGGAAAGAGTCTCGCTCAAGGAGAAGTCTCGTTCTGAAATCAGGCGAGGTGACGTATTGCCGGAAGACAACGGTGTAATAGTGGAATACATCCATGATGGAAACACGAGTGCCAGCCGGGCAGTCATGGCTGAATATTTAGACGATTTCGACAATGTGGATGAGGTCTTTGACTTCGATGGTCGCCCATATTTATTTGAGTATACGGATATTCAGATTTCACAACGAGACGTCTCCTTTAGCGGGACTTGGACACAATAACAAACAAACTGAATCAAGAGAAAAGTAAGAAAGACTTTTTATTTCTCTCTAGGGTCCTTTCCATATTGTTGTCGGACACTTATAATAACAATGCAGAACAGTGTGGCAAAGTAAGTTTTCCCAAATGGTTTTCTGTAATTAGAAATACACAAGACAGATTGAGGCAAAGTCAATACACCAAAGAGTAAATTGCAAGACTCTCTGTGAAATTGCAGATGTATTGCTCTGAGCATCACATATTGACAATAAATAACTGTCTGCAAATATCAAAGCATTAGTTTTTCACAATCCAGTGAGTTTACAGTTAAGTGACACCATATTTTATATAAATGGCATTCACCACCTTCCTGCACTGGCTCTCATGTCATGCATTGCTGGGCCGTATTGCTCTATTGATTTGTACTGGAGGCGTGTTGGTCTGCAGGTAGGAGTAATTATAATGGAGGCTTGATTGCTCCGTGCGCTGATGTCTGGATGAGGGTCGTACTCCCTCCGCTGCCGTGTCTCCCGTTCCCACACATGTGGGATTGGAGAGACCGGGGCTCAGGAGGTTTGCGGCCGGCGTGGAACCCAGAGTGCACTAATCTATTTCCTGCACTTGTTATGGTTTCTCCAGCGAGGCCCGGAACATTCCTGGAGCTGAGAGCGTTGCGTTGGGGTGTCTCTGCCTGGAACCAGCTGTGTCAGCACGGCCGGGGCTCGGTTCGGTCCGGCGGGTTTCTCTGGCAGAGAGCATCCCCCGCCTTCGCAACCACCTTCAGCTGTAGCCATAATGACACCTCGCCTACCACCTCATCCATCCTGGTTAACATGGAATCAAACATGGTTATGTAGACGCTACTAGCCAGCTTTTGTCAGACCCTGACACATGTAATACGTACCGTCATGTGATACTTGGCAGCGTGTTTGTCAGAATGTCTGATGGGCGTTTTGATGCACTTTGCTGTGGTTTCTTGGCCTTTTCTTAAACAGAGTGGTGTTGTGGTTTTCTCAAATTCTGCCTCTTAGATCTTTCCTAACGTTGCGTGGCAGGTTTTGATCACTTAATACTTTGGTAAGGCGTATAAAGACTTCTTCAAAATGCTCCTTTGGCCTTGAGACTTCACAGTCAGCATGCCTTCACAAACTTTTATTCTGTGTGTGAGCACATGTTATTTGTTACATGTGTTATTTGTCTTTTTTGACTGTGCCTCTCTTTGCTGCGATATTTTTTCTCACGTGATTCTCATACTTAATAAAGTCACATTTCTTCTTTAGGAGAGTGAATCATCATCAGATGGCCCAAAGACTGACTGAATGCTTATGTTGCTCTGTGTCTGTTAAATGGATGCAAATTTTGCTTACATGTTACCGTATCAACTTAATAATATGTCATCGTTGTGATGCACCTTGTTTCTGCTGCCCCCAAGTGGCCAAAAACAGTTATTGCAGGTTTGTTTAAGTGCTTCATAGTGACCTTTTCTGTTGAAAGGAGCTCTTGCAGACGCTCCAGACGTAGACATACTTGACTTGAGTCTGCAGCGGGTTAAACACCTGTTGTAGAGAGCAGACAGAGATGGGAAAACACTTAACTGAAGTCACCTGCTAAAATGGAGCAGACCAGCAATAAAACACAGGGTTTCTCTTTGACGTTCAAGGAGTAAAAAAAAAATAGCTTTTAGAATAGTGATGCAATTGTGTGCTATTTTTTTTAAATAATTTCAAGCCATAAATTCATTTTCAGCATTTTTCAAGCACACATGATTTATCCTTTATACATGTTTTCCTCCTATTAAAAGGTATCACGCCTCTTTAACACCTATTAATGATTATTTGTGGTTTACTGCCACACACCTGTTGCTTGTTGGCTAATTATGCCGATTCACTATAAACAGAACTGTGTGCTGTTGCTCTGTTTGGCTCTGATGATGATCCTGGAGAGTCAAAAAGTGCTGCACTTCTCAGCACGTTAGCTTTATTGCTTGTATAATAATTTAGATTTAATTTAATGCCATCTGGTGTCATGTGCAAGTCCTATAGCCTGGACACTTACCTTTTTTATTATTGATTTGTCTCAAAACTCACAAGGGTTTTAAGTATGTTAAAAGCTGTGGGGAGCCCCGAAAACACCTCAAAGCACTTTAGAGAAAATGGAGAAATTGAAGTGGAGAAAGAATTGAATTAAGCCTGGGTGTTTGTGTGAGTAAGAGACTGAAATTGTAGGCAGACACCCAGAAACAATGAAGTATAATGTGATTAAAAAAATAAAGTCAGATGTCAGCTAGTGGCTTACAGAAACCAGCTCCATGTCTCACTTTCACATCAGGCTTTTAAGTCTTATGTCTGTGCATGAAGAGGAAAGTTCATCCTGACATTTTGGAGCGGGCTGTTAAAACTGAAGCCTCCGTGTGTAAACAGAAAGATGATGTACAGACCAGGGATTAGGGATTTCCTCGTATCTGGTTTTGGGAGAATCTCACACCGCCGGACAGACGGGGAGGAGAGATAACACCAAGATGCTGAATGAGCTGGAAGAGCAGGGGCCGCCGGGCGAGAGCGTATTTTATCCCAGGAGATGGGAAGGGAAGTGGGAGAAGGTGGTGGAGGAGACGCAGCCGGTTGTAAGAGAAGAGCAGGAAGTGGATGGATGGGTTTGGAGGCGCATGAGAGGAGCTCTTTGTGAGGAGATAAGGCTTTGTGAGTGTGTGTGTGATGGTAGTAGATAAAGAAAAGAGGGAGTTGTAACCGTATAAGATCCAGCTGGAACTGTTTATCTGAAGCACAAACTACACACCTGTATGACATAAGAGCATATGCTCACATATATACAATTAAAAAAACATTAGTGTAGCGCTGCAGTTTCTCAGACGTCATTACTCACGCTCTCAGACGTTTAGACACTGTCTTATCTCTGTTATAACTCAATCCTGTCAACCTGGAATCCCACAAACTGTCTGAATGTGAAGAACGGCAGCCAGAAAGGGAAATGGCAGCCGATCACAGAGGACTTTTATGAACACATCATTTTTCCTTTTTCTGTGAGTTTAGCCTGGGATGACAGAAGCTGTGGGGGAAAGTACATTTGCACACAAGCTGTCCTCAAGTATATATATTCTGTTTGTTCTTGTGACGTAGGTTCTGTATGTCATCGGGACTTGTGAGAGACAGGTTAAAAACAGAGTATTATTAATGATCAATTGAAGCAATGGCTGAGATATTCTGACTTTTAGTTTCTGAGGCCTTGATCAGACAGCGCTCTATTTAGCAGACTGGGGCAGCTTTTTGTAATTGTTTTCAATGAGATTGAAGCGTTTTACCCGCTGCTTTTGTGTTGCTGAGCGCCTTACTTTTTTCCGCTCTGTGAACCTCACATTTATACAGGATGCCCTGAACGCCTCGACGTCATAGGCGTTTTTTCTAGGGCTGTCAATCGATTAAAATATTTAATCGTGATTAACTAACTATAGGAAATAAGGCTTTATTTTGACCAAACCAGAGTTGGTGATTGTTAGAAAGACAAACCAAAGATGGTTTTGGTGAGTTTTAGTTTGTTTCTGTCGAGTTGGAAGTGTTTTTCGATGCTCCGCCACTAGAACAGCTGATCCTCCAGCTGAAACTGGAGGATCAGCGGGGGAGGGCGGTGCGCGCCGCATTGCACACATACACCTGCACGAATACATCAGCAATGGCGGTGGCCAGTTGGAAAATATTAACATATCGCCCAACCCTGATTGGGCGTCATCAACAACAACAAAAAAGTCAGTGCAGTGTGCCTTTTTCAACCTGCAAACATGCTCTGTCTGAGTAGGACCTTATATAGATCCCACACTTCCCATAATGCAACTTGACACCGCCAGGTTGTAATGCAGTCTTTGGATTAAACATCCAAAACTGAAACTATAATACCTGAATGTCACTTGAGTAACTTTCTCAGACTTTAGAAAGCTAATAGTTACTTAATTGAATTTGACGTGTAAAATCAGTGGACTGTAAATGATCTGAATACATGTTTCAACAGTGGACAGCAGGTAGAGAAACAACAGCACAATAAATGGTTTTAACATCACAGCAAGTTTTGAGGGATCCTGTAAACTTTAGTCCAAACTTTCCACCCCCTCCTCCTCCTTATTCCCTCTCTCCGTTACGCCTTCATTAGTCTGAATAAAACAGCAGCAACATGACTCCGGGCGCTCGATATGAAGAGCAGGCGTCGATCAGTGATGTTTTTGCCAGGACGACACATGTGCTGGTAGTTAGCTGCTATTTTCAATCTGGCCTGTGATCATCCGAGTGTCAGTGACTTTTCTGACTCACCTTTAGAGTGAGGAAAAGCAGCAAAGTCCCCCTGCAGCGCTCACACACCATAATAACCCCGGTGTCCTTGATGTGACCCACATGCAGATGTCAGGGGAGGGTTTCTGGAGTTCAGTAAGGCCTCTACTAAAGAGCCTTTAAGGGGGTGTTCAAACAAGGGGGTCTGAGTCATTGATTCAGTAATTAAATAAAAGAACAGCGGAGCATAGAGAAAGCGCTCCAGGACACCTGCGTTCCTTTAACGCCTCCCGTGGAAAGACTTGTGCTCGATTTGGCGAGCTGCAGTTCTTTGTTCTGCAGGGAGCGTGCTTCTACATTAGATCTTACATTTGTATTCCCTCCAGTGTGTGTGCATGTGTGTTCAGCCTTACAATAACACACAACATCACGCTTTTGTAATACAAACTGATCTCTTGTGTCCACGAACACTGAAAGTCCTCCAACACCTCCGGCAGCAGAACACACAGCCACACTTTTACAACAAATTTGGGGATACTAATACCTCCTCTTTTCGTATAAGTAATAAAACCTCCTAAATCTGTTATGCACGGTCCAAAATCTTAATGAAAGGGGGAAAAAATTACTGTGAACGCTGCCAAGATCAACCTACAGCTTCCTGGTTTTTCAAAAGGGAGTTGAAGCGGAGAGGAACCGTGAGGAACGGCTCCAAAACTCTGTCAGATGCATAATGACTATCACATTTTCCATGTGTGGCTACAACTGCAGACAGAGGGAATTCACTAAATTCATTTTCTGGCACCTTACAGAGCACAATGCTCGTCGTGCATGCATACCGTTAATCAACAAATTAAAGGGGAATGAGATACAGTATTATTTCTGTTGTTCACATACCTCAGTGAATTAGTCTGAATTCAGTGACTTGATACGTTTCCAACTTGCCATGTTTGGCAGTGCAGTTTAAGAAACAGCAATTTGCCAAATAAAGTAAGGGTTTGTAGATATAACTGATAAAATGTCAAATGCAGAAGATGTTTTTATCTGAGGAGGCAGTGGTTGAAAAGGGTAAAAACATTAGTGCTGCTTAATCATCCGTGTTATTCATAAAGAAAACAAGCTGTCGCCATCAGGCTTAAAGCACAAACTATCCAACTACGTACATTTTCTCTGGTTGCTCTGTTGTTTATGTTATGGAACAAAAGTTTGGTCCTATTTGTTGATGTAATAGGTGTTCAAGAAAAGTTAATATCAAAATATTCCGTTTCTGAATTAGAATTTGTTGACATTATTGTTATTTTTTAAATATACTAGGGCTGCAACTATCTATTGTTTTCATTATTGATTAATCTGCCAGTTATTTTCTAGATTAATCAATTAATCGTTTGGTCTCTAAAATGCCAGAAAATATTGAAAAATGTTCATCCCAGTTTCTTAAAGTCCAAGGTGATGTCTTTAAATGTCTCGTTTTGTCTAATTTAATATGATAGAAAACAGAAAAGCTGCAAATCTCCATATTTGAGAGGCTGAAAACAGCATTTTCTGCTATTTTTGCATGCAAAATTATTAATTAACGGTTAATCAATTATCAAAATAGTTGGTGATTATTTTTCTGTCAATCGACTAATCCATTAGTTATATTAGTCGTTGCAGCTCTAAAATATAATTCTAAGTATTTACATCATATAAAGTAGATAAAGTGATATCTAGGAGTGCTAAGTCAACGGCAACCGGACCGGCTTACAGTAGATTATTGAAGAGGTTTCGTTTCTCATCCAAAAGGTTCTTTAGTTGCCTTTGACTTATCATTCCTAGATATACGACCTGGATGCCTGAGAGTCTTTACAGACACGCTGTAGATATACGATGTATTGTATATACTTCAACAGTTTATGTAAATTAGTTTGCATGGAAAGCTACTTTCTTTTCAGTTTCTAAAGACGTAAAAGCTTGCTTCTATTGAAAGGGCCTCTGAGTTTCTCATTTTCAACGGGAAATTGTTCCGTAAAGTTTGTGTAATCAGAAAACATTATTTTGTTTATTTAACAGAATGAAAAACAGGATGATATAGTACGTGATCACTGAGTGAGTATTCTGTTACCCGTCTCTGCATAACACACGCTGCTGAAGCTGAAAAGCTCTTTGGTCCCTGATGATCAGATTCTTCCACCGTTCAGAGAGGAGTTTCCCTTCCCGGCACTTCTTCTCGATTACCCTAAACAAACAGTTGTGCGGAGTAATTTAAAGCCATTGTCTGGTGTTGATTACTGCTTTCAGTAAGCGGTGTGATTCATGACCCCAGATGTCAGACAGCTCCTCTTGATGCCTCGACTTAACTTCAGGCTGCTCTGAGGTAGAAGAGCGTGCTACCCTCATGTCTGGAGAGTGTGTCTGAACACATCTTGGCAGAAAAACCTCCTCTTCTTCCTGACCAGCGGCGGGAGAAGATGGCTTGTTGTCATTCAGACTGACAGACCACACCCCCGCATCCCACCGCAGACGTGGCGGGCCACCCAGGAGGAACTCCAGCACCCATTATGCTGCATAACGGAAGGCATTTCCATTGTTACCCACCTCAGAGAGCATCCCATCAGTCTTTAGACTTGTTTTTGTATTTCGTCTTGCTGACTTTGGAGGAGAAAAGTGTATAATTTTATAATTGAACATTCTGCATGTGGTTTGCTCTCATCCTTGAATTTGAAATTGTTGTGCTGAGCGATTCATACAAGTGATCATAATTTTTCCATTCTAAAGTTTAGCACTGCGGACTCATAGAGACACCGCCACCTGTTTGGCTTTGTGGAGTTTGTATTTTTCAAATGTGCATACACTTCCACCTCATCTGTGACTGAATTCATTCTAATCCTCTTTAAGGCAGTCTAATCACCCGACAGCACACAGTCGTACAGCCCTCCGTGTTCTCTCAAAGCCACTGTTAAATCATAGAGCTTCTTATTTCAAGCATCCCTGAAAATCACAGAGCGGCTTTCTCCACGATGACCATAATGTTATACCGACATTACCCACAAGCGACACCAGAGGAGAAACCACCGGGTCGGGTAGAAAATGTGAGTCCATATGAGTAGATCTGTTGAAGGAGAAACATTCACACGAGGTGCTGCAGTGTAGACCTGCCCTCCGTCCATATGGCGGCGTCAGTGACGGATGTGGTCGACATGGTGATGAGTTTGGCTGATGTGGGCACGGCCTGTAAAAGAACCGTCCCACTGAGATTTTCCCCGACCGGCTTTCTGTCAACGATCCCAAAAAAATCTGCACAGCTCTTTAAAACCTTCCTGGTTTTATCTGGCCTCAGCAGAGCAGGAACTGTAGCTCAGTACATTTACATTTCACACTCTGTTTTAGTAGGACATGACGTGCGACAGTAGACTGAAAAATGAACTAGAATTGGCCTCTTCCTCTGCGTGATATTTTTAGTTTAAGATGTTTGAAGAACATTGTGAAGTTTTGTCAAAGCAGAAAGAAGTGGACACAGAACAGCAGGATCTTTCTGAAACTGTATATATGTTTATTCATCCAGCTGAGACGCCTGTCGTCCAGCAAGCCGACCAATTACACCGTTATAAGACCATTAATTATGTCTTATCGGTTGTTATAAGCCTCATAGATGTGGGTCAGAAGGGGCCTACTACAGCCAATAGTAGGTCTTATCATCTATTCACTTGGTCGATCACCGAAAGGAGGTATAAAAGAACACGACAGCGACCTCTAGCAACCGTAGTAATTATGACAGGAGCAGAGGCGGAAGTCAGGCGCACGTATAGTTGTTTCACTTTCACTTTTGAAACGTAGTTATTTTAATAAAAACACAATGTTTTTCCCTAAACTTAACTAAGTGGTTTTGTTGCCCAAACCTTTGTTTGTGATCAAAACTTAATGTTTCATTCAGTTTTACGTGTTAGAACGTGTTGCTTTTAAGTTTCGCTTTCACTTTTACAACGTAGTAGGCATAATAGGCCCCTAATTACCCATATTTATGGTGCTTGTAGCGACTGATAACACCTACTTAATGGCCTGATAACAGTCGAATCAGGGGCAGCGAGCAAACAACCCACCACAAAACATACTTGTCTTTTAAGAATTTCAAAACCTTTAACAAAACGCACGTCAGACTAAATTCACTTTTGAGATTCCAACTTCACGTAGTCTCCCAAACAGCCTATTACCTGTTTATTCCTGAGGTGATTGTGGGGCTTTTTCTTGCATGTTTAGGAGATTTTGCATTAGTTTCCAGCACTCAGCTATGCTGGTTGCAGCTCTGAAGTACACACTTTCTTTACCACAACCAGGATGCTGTTTACGGTGTACTAGCAGGTAGATAAAAGTTTTGGAAACAGGGTGCAAACAAGACAGAAAGAGGTAGATTGTATTGCCTCAAATACCCTTTAGTGGTTTATTATTGCAGCTGCTCATCAGAGGGAAAATGTTACGTTATTTATTTTATTTCTGGTTTTCTCCGACTGGCGACATTTAGCTGTTTGTTTTTCTTTAAAGTACTCGCCAGTGCTCCGTCGGCACTGGGGGTCTTTGTAGTGGTTTTCACATTTTGACTGGCACCTGAAGCAACCAGCGGGAGATCTAGACATCCATCGGATGAGGTTTCGGAGACAGAAACTCACATCCTTGCAGCTGAGAGTCAACTTTGATATTGACTGAAAGAGAATTACAGATTCTCAGATTTTCTTGTGTTGCAATGTTGTTTTAAAGGGGATAATATTCAAGTGCTGTATGGTTATATTGTGAAGTGCTGCATTTTGTGATCACTTCTTCCAGTTGAATGGCGGCTGACCGAAGACAAACTGCCTTTGAATCTTGTTTTTCATTGGATAAAGTGTTTCTTCTGTTTTTCTTGTCCTGCTCTCCTGCATTCTCACTTTGAACTCACTTCTTCTTTTTGCTGATGGTGTTGTGTTTCCTTCAAAGTTGAGCGTAGGCAGGCTATCAAATTCTGGATGCTAATGTGATGGTCATTAACCGGTGGGCCACACACACACAGGCAAAAAGACACACTTACTAGAGAGCTGCAACGTTTCGGGGTGCTTAAGCTCCGATGTTTTGCTTTGTAACTAAAACCCAAGTCACTCCGCCGGGCCCCAAATCCCTTAGCTGAGTAAGTCCATTCCCGCTCCCCGCTCCATTGTTGATGTAGTTTTCTGGAAAGACGACCTGTTTGTGTAACTGCAGCGAGCGCTGAGTCTGTGCAGAGCCGAGCGGGGCCTCCGGGCTCGTGGGAGGGGGCGGGGCTGCAGGGTGGGAGGATGCTGCCGCCGCCGCCGCCTATACGTGCCTGTCTGACCGCAGCTCATCTGAAAACCATTTTGGACGTGTTTATTTCTCTACCTTTACTATCAGTTGGTGAGACGTCATTATGGTAGGATGAGGAGTGGGCCGTTTGGCGAGCTCTCTGTCTCTTTCCAGAGATATTTGCAAAGAAACCACTCGAGAATTATTCTGTTAAAAAAAAGGGAACAAAGAAAAGAAACCAAGGAAAGTTTTTGTTTTTCATTTTTCCCTCAGGATTTGGCTCTCTGGCAAGAAAGAAAACCCGCTTTGATCTTTTACATTTTACCAATTAAACTAGGAAGGACATTTTATAATGATATGACCTCAATATAATGATTCATCCTGAAGGTATTTTCACATTAAAGCTGCACTAATCGATGTTTTTGTATTATCAATAGATCAGATGACTGTGTAATGGGAAATGGGTCGCTAGCAGTTAGAGAATCACTGGGTTCCCCTCAGCTCTTCAGAGTTTGTGTGTCTTTTCGTTCATTGTTTTGGTTTAACTCCACTTTCATCAACTTTGTTTCCAGCTTTGATCCGTGGGCAACCTCCAGTTCTGAAAAGTGAAGCCAATACAGAAGCGCCTTAAACTTGTATTCTTTCTAATAGCCAGCAGGGGGCGACTCCTCTGGTTGCAAAAAGAAGTCTGATGTGGCGATTTCCGAATAATAATCGACTAATTCCCAGTGATTTTCCAATAGTATTTTTGCTTGGACTGACATCCCTAGCTGATATAAGTGTTTATGTACTCGGTAAGCCAAAATACAACTGTATTAACAAGAACCCAAATACCCTACTTCTTGCCTCTTTCCTTTTTAATATGTGTTTCTAATGGAACCTCATAAACCTGTCACTGGATCAGAGCGGATCTGACGGATAAATTCGATCTTTATGTGGAAAAATAATAATGATTCGGGCTCGCTCCCCCACGGCGAGGCGGCAGACAGTTGGAGCCGAGAAGAGCTGCTGGATGCTGCAATCTTGCTTGCCTCATAATTTGACAATGCCTTTTGCTGGATGGGACACAAAGCTCAGCCGGAGATGTTCTTTTTTTTCTCTCCTTTCCCGTTTTTACGTGGATGATCTGGCCCATGTCACGGCCCCTGAGAGGTTCTTGGCTCACCGTGGACGATGTGACAGGGGTTACTGGCTTTTGCAATCCATCCGTCACTGCTTTCTTTCCACCTCTCGGATCTTTAAATCATTTTTTCCCACTCTACCTCACATTTTCTCACATTTCGTTATTTTTCTCTGAATTCATCAGCCTTGTCTTCCCCTCCTCCTTCATTCACTCACAGTCATGAGCATCATGCCCGCTTGTCTCGTGTGATGGAGGCGTATGGTTTCCATCACATGTAATAAAAAAGATGGAGCCTGAATCAGGCCACACATGGAGCTGGGAGGGTGTCGGTTTCCCGCAGGGCCCCAAAGCCATCCTATGAACTCAGAAGCCTTTGGCCCTAATTCTGCACTTCCTGTGATTGCATCATTGGCAGGTACGGCTTCGAAGTGAGTGCAGTGGGCTCGCTTAGTATATTCTCCAAGCTGTTAAACAGTTAGTTATTAGGCGACCGTGAAGCCAGGACCTCCGCTGCGAGAGAGCTTTGTGCATTGGCTGTGGATCGTGTTCAGCGTGTACTGGAGGAAAAAAAAAGAGCTGTTAGTGATGTAATTTCCATTTCTGTGTATGTTTTTGTTTGGTGGTTCCAGAGTTTTGTATTAAAAAAATCAAAATCACATTTTCTTTGCTGGAAAATCTCCATGATCTCCTTCTTTCCGAACACAACAAGTTTACTTCTGATGCTTTCTAGGATATTTTGCATAAGTATAAAATCACCAACTGAGATGGATGCCGCCAAGACAGGTTGAGGGAAAGTAGGAGGTACATTGAACCATCACTAAACATCACAGATTGCTATTATTTCAAATGTGAGACGATCCAAAAGGGGACTATTTCTTTAAAATCAAATCTCAAAGTCACTGATTTATGTCCACCATCACTGAAACACTCGTCCATACACACACATACACACCGTTGCAGCTCATGATTGAGTGCAGGCCACCTCACCATGTCATTGAGAAAGCTGAGCGGTGTATGACTCATTCATTGAGCCATCATCTCCCTGCTGACTGTAAAACATCTTGGCTCAGATTACAGTGTATCAGAGATGTTGTAAAACTGAAACTTATTTCTGTTATGAGTAATGAAGGACAGATGGTATGAAAGATTACTGGTATTCAAGAAAACAACTGGAAACAAACAACTGCACTGTTTTGGCATTCAGTGAAAAAAAACCAACGTATTTCACAATCAGCAGAGACACTGTTGGTGGATAACAGCCGTCCGCTGTCTTGGTGATACAATGATGAAATGCATTTACTCAAGACTTCAGTAGAGCATTGAGGCGCTTTAAGTCTCTATGTGTAGAATATTTATGTGATTGTAGTATATTTTAAATTATTCTGAGTTTTTCTTTGCAGAAGAATTAGACATTTATGGTGAAAACTGGAGCAGTTTGTGTCACTTTGCGTCTATTCATCTCAGTGTCATTGGGTTGAATCCATGGGATGATGGGAATGTTTAGATACTACCACTAGGGGGCACCAATGTCAAATCTTTAAAGCAACAAAAGCCGGGTTTCCACCAAAAGTTTTAGTCCCAGGAACTACTTATTAAGGAACTAAAAGTGTCCTTCAGTTCCTAATTTGCCTAATCTTAGTCTTTCGACCACGATGGAAACGCAGACAACAATGGGCTGAAGGAAGTAGTTTGGTGGAAACTCGGCTATAGTGGCTTTAAGTATTGTCATTTTCTGAGGAATGCTATCGTACTTTTAACTCATCTCCGTTTTATTTGGCCGCTGTAGTTACTTTGCAGGTCAAGTTGACCTTAAGTTAAGTGTTTTCAGTTCATTCAGTTCAAGTTAATTATAACCTATTTGGTCACCTAAAAATGTCTTATTCAGCGTTCGGTTGTAGTTAGCTCCACCCTCTCGTGACCAAAATGACGAACGCCAGGCTTCAAAACAGCAGTGTCAAGGTGACTACGTCCACTTCTTATATACAGTCTATGGGGCATGGACATATTTTGTTGTTTAATTTGGATGACTTGTTCTTTTTGTACTTCTTTATTCAATTTAAGATCTGTGGCTCAGGAGGTAGAGCGGGTCGTCCTTTAATTACAGGGTTGGCGGTTCGATCCCTGGCTTCTACTGCCCTCATGTCGAAGTGTCCTTGAGCAAGACAATGAACCCCAAGTTGCCCCGATGGGCAGACCAACACCTTGCATGGCGGCTCTGCCACCACCATCGGTGTGTGAATGGGTGAATGAGGGGCAAACTGCCTTTCTCTCTTTCTTTCTCTCTTTCTTTCTTTCTTTCTTTCATCCACTGCCCAGAAATAGTGAAAACTGAGGACCTTTCCTTCTTCACAATGAGTATTTTTGATATTCTAGCTGTGGTACTGTATAATTTTAAATACAGGCCTTTAACTTGTCCCATTCTAATATACTTTGACTTAAGTGGAGGCTTAGAGGACTTCTTCCAGTGCTGCAGTTTGTCTTGAGCTCGTCTCTTTGTCTTTGGTGCCAGGTATAATTTGGTGATTGCCCTCTTGGAGTAATCTGCACTCTGGTTCCTGTAAAGGGGTTGAGTGTGTGTTAGGCGAGGCAGGGATCCAAATCACAGTTTGAGTGACCTCAGCTCACAGCTCTGTGTTCTCATCCGTTACTATAGCGTCCCTTCTGCTATTTACTGTAAATAAACATTGTCTTTTAATGAGTAGGGCCCACGCATCGGCTGTGCTTTGCTCTGGAAATTATCGTGGCATTTCTGGGGCAAATGGATGGCCATGTTGAGATGAAAAAGATGGTGTTTGGGTAATCCTTTGTTTCAGGAAATGAGGCTGGTGAAAGACACAGACTTGGAGACACTCAATTATCAAGGTGGACACAATCCGAATATTATTTCAACATTGAGGTTTTGCAGGAACAATGGGCGACTTTATCCAGCCAAAACACACAATGACTTTCACATTTGGAAACCCACTGGTGTTTTGTTGTTGTTTTGGAAAGGCGCTTTGTCTCCGGAGCATCAGTTTTCTTTCGCTATGAGCAGTAAAAGTGTTGTTGTCATCTTGTGGTCTGCGCATCCTGGACTATGGTTGTTCTTGAGGTTGTGGTCGGTCAGATCCGACTGTGTCTGACTGCACAGGCGAAGGGGAAAGATGACGAATCAGAGTCCGATTTAATGACGAGCAGCCAAACTAAAGGAAACAAAGTCTCTGAAGTTAAACTGTGAACAAGGAGTTCAGTGTTCACTTTTTTCCACAGTCTGCTTCAAGTTCTCTTCTTCCTAATTTTGAATATTTAATAAAAAAGTGTGTCACACTTCTTTTTTTAACTTTGTCACATGTAGCCAAACTTCATGTGCTGCAAACCTCAAGATATTTTATCCATGTGGTGGGATTTGTGCATCTGGGCCCCGTTAGTGTGACAGATATTTGAGAATGTGTGAAAGACGTTCGTCCCGACTCGTCTCATTTCCATCTGGACGTTTGTCATGTACACAGCTAGTCAGGGAATGTGGAGCGATGCCATATTGATAGTTTATTATTGCTATTTGTCCTCAAGGAGGAAATCTTTTCCACAGTAGGTGCATACATAGCACAAACAAGTAAGACATGCAGGATTATACAATATTATACAAAGAGACAAAGACATGGATAAACACTCTACCACATGTCATGGATTCAGTGTTTTTTATGCAAACTGTGTCAAATCTAGCTTGAAATTTCTTCTAACAAAACAGCCTGAGTAAGATGATATGAATATGACAATATAGTTTACAAAGCTGCATCCCATATAAGCATGGTTTTGGTAATTTGCAGGTTAAAAGAAGTTAAAACTGAGCTAAATTTGGTTGAAAAGTGAGCTTTATAGATGTCTATAGTTACATATAACCATTGTTTTAACAGGATTTCAATGATCACCTTTCGATGTCTAATTAGGACCTACTTCACATTGAAATGTAGTCATTTAAATGCTGTTAAAACAAATAAGCTTACTTACCTTTCAACACAATCTAGCCCAGCTGTAAATCTAAACACTGGATATCTTTTCTCTCTCGGTTTTTGTAGAAAAGCATTTATGCTGCTCAAAGAAAAGTGTGGTATTGTTGAATTAGTAGTAGAGCTATTCCGATAGCATTATCAACTTCACCAATCAGCCGTTCCTCGTCCGTTGCGGCGCTTTCAAAGCAGCGACAGGAATAAATAGAAACAGGGCATCTGACAAAAGCTCAAAATGCTGCGCTATGCAGTGCTGTGGCGCTCGCAGCCTGTTAGGACATGGTGTCATAGACATAATGTGCAAAAATAGACGTTAGAATAGTTCAAAGCTATGTGGTTTTTTAGAAGGAATATTCAAGTGTAATTTTATTAACTCACTCAAAATAAACTAGCTTCTTGAAGGGAAAATAACAGCCCTGATATCTTCACTTATGCTGATGACATACATGTTTATATGGACATCACTAGGAACAATGTAAACTAGACAGGAAACACAGATGAATGGCACACAAAACATCAATATTTTCCTAAAGCTTCACTCGGCAGTCCAGCCCAGCATCTGTCTCTTCTCCTTATTTGTGCTGCTCATCCAGGAAGTGACCCACTGGGAAATGAACAGCAAGCGGGTCACGACCCCTGATAAAGCCGTAGACAGCCCACTGGTGTGTCGACACTCGGGGGTTGAAGAGATTCCAGCTGCTCCATCTGATGTCTGTGCGCTCATACAGGAACTGAAATCTCTCCTTTGTTGTTGTGTTGTCAGCCATGTGTTTTCTGTTATGCCAGGTGTCCTCCATATTTGACAGCCAACGCAAAATTCTCCAGTTATCCACCGAGCATCTGAAGATCATCAGTCACTGAAATGGAAAAGCCTCTTGCCTGTGTAATAGTTTATACTGTTACAAAGTGTTTTGGTATCATTTCAGCGCAGCAGATTTGTAAACACTGTCAGCCTGTTTGGATTGTAACAGCAAAATTTGGGCAGCAGCGTTTTGATTACTGTGAACTGATGAACTGATATGCTTGCTTTATTGTGGAAGCATGCATGAGCTGACACTTCAAACATGTCAGCAGTTATGAATGATTCAGAAAAGCAATCATTTATCGTGGCTGTATTCCCAGAGTGCACTTCTCTGCTTACAGTTAAACCGGTGGCGAGGGAAGACTTTGGTAACTCCTCATACACAGCTGTGTTAGCCCCTTTTGTGCTTAGTAACGGGCTGCACACTCTGAGCTGTTCTTTTAAAAGACAAATGTCTTTCAGGCGTGTATACACTTGTAAATACATTTTCAAGAGCCCATTGAGGCTCTTTACATCATTCAGATGTGAGCATAAGCCATGTTTTAAAGCTCTAAAAGCTGAGATCACTCTCAGGTGTGTGGCACAATATACTGTAAGCAGAAAACAACACACCACAAGGATAGTTTTCCTCTGACGCCACATGATTCTTATCATGCTTTTCTAGCATTTTCTCTCCACCTTTGTTAAAACTTTTTTGTTCCCACATAATTCTTGCCTAGAAGATGGGAATATTTTGGCAAGAAATAGTTGATTTAGTTTATGCAAAGATGTCATGCTCTAAGATTTATATACACATTGTTCAGTGCAGCTTCAGGCAAAAAAAGTAAAGAAGGATTGTTATTTGGCCTGAGAGGCGGTGGTGTCATCTCTGTTGGCAAAGAGTCGAAACTGTGGAAGCATTACACTAAAACCCTGTTTTAAAATACTCAGTTTAAGGCTGTTCTAATTAATATTTTTTTTTATTAACTATCAAATGAGTATCTGAAAGGACTTGCTCAGACAAACAGAGAATCATCTCTAACTCTATACCGACTGAAAATGTCTTTTTCAACCACAGCAGACAGTTTTAAGTGAAAACTCCAGCACCAAATGACAGAAAGACAAAGTTAGCAACTAGCTGGTGAACATAGTGGAGCATTTAGCAGCTAAAGTGCCAGATATTTCCCTCAGGAGTTGGTGGAGACCAAAACAAAGCTAAAAAGATTGGATTTATATTCGTCAGGTCACCAAAAACACAACTTCAAATGAATGTTAATGTTGCTCCAAATCTACTGGATGTGTAAATACTGTATATGATTGTTTGCTAACACATTCGCCATCTAAACTTTATAAGGTGATAATGTCAGTGTTGTGTTTATGGCTTGTTATGCTTCCCCAATTTGGATGACGGTTTAAAGGTCCCATATTGTAGAAAGTAAGATTTCCATGTCTTGTAATTTCTTTTTTGATGCCGCTTCCTTAGCTTTTTTAAAGAACTCTCTGGTGGACAAAATATGTCATGGTGACACTGTTTCTGAATTACCTCAAACCTCATTTTCAGCTGCGACCAGCAGCTCTATATCTCGCTCTCTCGGTTGGTCGGTCGGTCGGTCCACAAAAATTTCCCCACCCTTTGGCGACCACAGTTTTCACCCTAGGAAGCTGAAATTTGACATGGATGTCAAGTGGTTATGTATGTGTGTGAATGCATGAACACATGGATGCATGCCCTTATGTGGTTGCAGCTATTGCGAATATGCGCTTGTTCATTTCTGTACTGCAATTTCTGCATTAAGCGAATTGATTTGATAAGTTCTTCACTCATTTGTGGAAACATACGGCTGCAGGTTTTGGCAGATGGAATATAGTTGGTCTGTATTTGGCGGTGGAGTCATTTGAGTTGGCAAAGAATCAAAACCATGGAAGGATTAAATTTGAAAACCCTTTTTGCAGGAATTGCCCGTGCTTTTTTACCGTAAATCTCATGTTCTCTGAGGTTGGCCGGGTATTGAGGAGACCTCCTTTCCAGCTGGACTTGGTGTTTAACGGAGGTCTAACACTCGGAGATCGTTAACAATCCCTTCACACCCATAAGAACGAGTCAAGTTATTAACTTTGGCATCTAAACTCCCGCTGAGACCCCGACCAGCCAATCAACGCTTCACTTTTAATTAATTGACGAATTACATCATGTATTAAACTAGATGTGTGGTGAAATCTTTGGCGCTAAATGGTCCTGGCTCTTTACAGGTTGATGAATAATGGGTCATGAGATTGACTGGCTTGATGGTGAGCTTGCACTCTTTGTGCTGCCATGTTGAATAAGATCTCAGCTATTCCTTCATATTGTGAATGCAAAGTGAGTTTCGTTCCAGGTGCATGAAAACCAGAACCCCCCCCCAAAAAAACCTTTCCACACAGACACACACTTCCTGAATTGAAAATGAAACGCAGCTGTTTTCCCGTCAGCGCTGTGGATCGCGCCACTCATCTGTCATGAAAGATATCCTCGGAAAGAAATATTCTCCCACTGTCCCCACTAGTGAAGGCCTTTTAGTTTGACTCGTAAGTCAACTGAAGCTGCAAGAAGAGAACTAAAAAGGTGCAGATTCACAATAAGGCAGCATTTAATGTTTCACAAAATGATTTACTTTCAGTGCTTCTTGTGTAAAACTCTGAATCTTGGTGCACACGAGAGAGACGTCGGCTGAAAAAGAGGAAGTTTGCCGAGTGAAGCCTGAGTTCAGGAAAACAAGCATGTTGCTGAGTGTAAACAAATCAGCGGGGGGGATTGTTTTTGTGTCCCCTGCCCCTTCACCACCCGGGCCCTGAGGGAACTGCTGGACTCTTTAATGTAGACTCCAGGGCTGTTTGTCCAGATGTGGGACTCCTGGACATGCAGAGTCCCTAGCTAACACCAAACTCTACCCACATGTCCTTTTTAGACCTTTCTGCTCCAGAAAAAAAAAGTACTGAATCATGTGGTCTTTTCTTTTTATACGCAGGGATCCAGGAGGGCACCCAGTGCACCAAGTGTAAGAATGAATGGGCGCTGAAGACCTCCATAGCTCTGCTCTATGTGCTGTGTACTCTCCTCACCATCGCTGTTGCTGTGCTTGGATATAAAGGTAAGACGGCCCAGTAAACTACACTCTGCTCTCTCCTCCCTCACTGTGACCTGATGGGTACAATTATAGGATGACAAACATCTCTAAACATCACTTCTATGATGCAATTTGTTGTCTAAAAAGTTAAAATGATTTGCTTACAGCACGCTGAGAGAGCAGGCGTCCAAACGTGTCATTTGGTTTCTGTTTGAGCTGCCAAGAAATAAGATCATTGCTGTTTGATGAGTGTGTGAGTACACTGAGAGCTGGTGTGTGTTTGTGTGAGAGAGAGGTCTTCTGCGTGCCCAAATATGACACGAATCTGCTTAAGCAATATTTCTTTGTCATTATTTAAAGGAAATAGATCAGTAATGGAAAACTTGAGACAAGGACCACCACACCTATCAGAAAAAATCAGCAGTCTTTCTCTCATAAGTCACTCAAACATACAGATACATTTTCAGTTTAGTTTAGTTTAGTTTAGTTTATTTGTGAAGGGACAGCGCAAACTAATAAATACACATGGTATAAAAAATGCCAGAATTAGCCAAAAGGCTATTTTTCCTCTGTTGTCCCGGGCCAAGGCTCCCTAAAATACATCAAAACAAAAACAGAAAACAGGACATGCAGTTTAAATGTTGGACAAGAACACACAGTTGTTAAAAGCAGTAGAAGCAGTAGTGACATTTATAGGCCTACATATAAAACAACATTGCAGACAAGCAAGACATACAGTATACTGTAATGTAGATGGAAGCAGCAAAAAGAGAGTTTAGTGCTGACATGTGCATGCATTAATCATCCATTGTTCTAATTGTTACTGAAAGATCCATAAGTTTTTAGTTGTCTGATATGAATTGGAATTATAATGTTATTGACATTTTATGAAATACACTTATTGACGTTCTTGCCGAGCGTTAGATGAAAAAGATCAATACAGTTCTCTTGTGCTCTCTCTGTCTGTTACATATGAAACTACTGCCAGCAGCTGGTTAGCTTAGCATAATGACTGGAAGCAGAGGTAATCAGCTGTTTCCCCCTGTTTTCACTCTTTAAGCTAAGCTAAGCTATGCTAACTAGCCACTGGCTATGCCTTCATACTTAGCGTACAGACATAAAAGTGGTAGCCGATCAATAATCTCATCTAACTCTTGGCAAGAAAGCGAATAAGTGTATTTCCCCAAATGTTGAACTATTCCTTGAATGTGAGTAGCCATGCAGATACTGTAGTTTTGGTATTGTTTGTCCACATTTTGGGATCTCTCTCTGAGGTTTCTGCTGCTGGCTCAATTCATTTTTTGGTTTATTTTTGAAGGGACACAATTAAAACTAATTGCACCAGAGTTAGCTAGAAGCTAATTTGCATCTGTTGTATTTGGGCTGGTAGACAAAAAACAACCACATTGCAATAAATGTACTACATGAAACGACACAATACATAAAAGTCTATCAATACAATGGAGTTGAATGGAATTGTGTTTTCATTCATTAAATTCATGAACAGCATCTGTGGAAAGATGCTTTCACTGTCAACTATTTTTATACAGTTATACAGGACAGTTAACTGGTGACTCTCAGCCGAATGCGTCGTGATTGCTCGTAGTGACGGCAGCTGTGTCCTCGTACAAGCCTTCAGTTTTACTTTAATCAATTTTAAATACGTATTCATCTGTGTTTATTATCTACGCCAACCATTACGTTACCATTAAGTTATTACGAGCAACCACGGACGCTTTCGACCTAAAGTCACCAGTTAATACTGTTAGCAGACACTGAGTCACTGCGACTTGCCACCGCAGTAATGGCAGCAGCGCTAGATGGCGGCAGCGCTAGATGGCGGAACACACAAAACGGCTGCCGGATTCATCTATATCTACTTAGTAGAAAGTAGATCCATTGAAAACTGTTCACAGTAACTGGGACACTGATTTTGGAAAGATACTTTTTAATGCTGTGAGCACCACAAATGCTCATTTACTGTCATTGTAGTCAGATGGAGACATAAAATACACGTTTGATTGTAATTTTGGTGAACAGTCCCTTTAAGTTTCAACCCTGTCCCCTCTCTCCGTCTCCACCCCTCAACCTTCTCTCCGTTTATTTTACCAACACCCCCAAAGCTCACTCCTCCGGGGAAGGTCTTCAGGCTTCGTGGAGCTGAACTTCCTGGTTGGCTCTTTCACATTTTTTCCAGGTCGGGAAACGGTCCCGCCGTCTTTCGGAGAATTGAACTCTGAATGTTCCTGCTGTAATTGTGCTAAACGCTCCAATATGCGGCGGCGTGCGTCCCCCTCTTTATTTTCAGTTTGTGAAAGTTAACATGTTCAGGGGTTATCTCTGCGTCTTGAGAGCATTAACAATGATGTATCCTTACTCTCTGAGCTCAGTCGCTCCTACTTGTTCCGTGGTGCATGTTTTCATGCAGGCCTAATTGATCCCAGATGAGCGGCGAGTGAACTCAGTGCAACTCCAGCAGAACCCACTGAAATTGGGTTTTTACTGGCACTGAAAGCAGCGCTCTGTCAAGGGAACCACAGCTCAGGCTAAACACACTCCCAGCTCCAGATGGTTATGTAGTGAGACCCAAAGCGCTCTATGCACTTAACATGTGTGCTCCTCTCTGTCCTCCATCACTGACCCACAGGAACGTCCTTGATGTCGCTCTTTTGTTGTGATGCAGTTTAACCTTAGAGGTTTGGCAGGGAGTCAGTGACCTCTGTCTTCTCTCCTGCAGCCTGGTGTCTTGATTGACACGACCAAAAACAATATGAGGTCATTCTCTGGACTCTGGAGGATTTAAGTCCCATTCATTTTCCTCAAAAGAAACTGGAGGAGGACATAAACTGAGCATTTCACCTCCCTCCCTGTGTGAATGTCTTTTTATTCTCAAACATCAACTGGTTTAAAAATGAACATGATTTTCCTGCTACAGCTCTTCTTGGTCTGGTATGACAAGTAGCTTATGGTGGCTAATGTTAGCAAATGTTAGCCATTTCTGATTTAAGGACTCTCCTCTACTTATATAAGAGTTAAGAATTTCCTTTTGCACATGTACTATACTGCATCCAACTCCATGTCTCATGTAAAACACACTTTCTAGTTGGTTGTGGACAGCACTGAACCCTTTGTGTGGATATCAGTCAAGATGACAGGCATAAATCAATACCACCACCTATTTTAGTAGTTTTAATACTTTCCACCACTTTGATTTCTTAGGACTTTTGATATGTTATAAATGACAAATCTATGAGACAAGAAGAGTTGAAAGAGTTTCTGTTGCAATTTATGCGGGGTCGTGTCATATAATGCCTGTACTATTACCATTACGCTATGCTTTAGCATGTCACAGTTAAACATTTGAATGTCTTTATCACCGTACCTCACTGGGAGACACATTTGTTATTTCCTGCTTGTGGTCCTGTTACACTGACGCTCTGTCAGGTCGCCTAATGAAGTCCTGACATCACCTCCAGGCTAGCTGCTGTTTTATTAGTGCAATCTCTCACTGAACATTTCCTCCTCAACAAATGAAATGAATCCCTGTGGTTTACTATCCATATTCTAAGACAAATGTACAACAGCACTGGCTGTTAGAAGGGTTTTAACAAAGTTAAGTGACAGTTAATTTGTAAGTATTTTACTTTAGCAACCACCACCAGTAGCCTCTTTTTAGCCTGAGACGCAAAGAAAGTCCACACCTCTCAGTCGCTGCTGAGAGTGTAGTTGTTGAGAACATAGTTACTTACTGTTGACCAAGGACACATCTAGCACAACACTCAGTAAATAAGACATAATCAAAATCATATTTTCTTAAAGAAACATTAGATGAAAGCTGTAGGTTTATGTGTAGATGCATTTGGAGCTCCGAGAGTTGGTTGTTGAGAGGAGGATGATGCACAAACTGCGAAGCATAATGGACAACAATTCACATCCCCTCCACGATCTACTGGTCAGACAGCAGAGTGTTTTCAGTGTGAGGCTCCTTCAACTCCGCTGTAATAAGGACCGCTACAGGAAATCATTCCTGCCCAGAGCCGTATCAACATACAATGACTCTCCTCTGTACCCAGAGAGGAGACTTATGTTCTGAGCAGCAATGCACAACACATATTTTACTTTAAATTTGCACAGCAGAGATATACAGTATCTTTAATTCTATTTTACTGTATTTTTTATGTCTTTTATCTAGTTTAAAGGAATAGTTGGTATGTTATATTATATTTCTGACTTCATATGTCAAGGATAAGGAAGCTGGATTTTACAAGACAACCTGGACGGTTTTAAGAACCACTCACACCAGAGCTGGAAAGAGTTCAAACTTGCTACAATACAGCTCATTTTTACAACACTTGGACCTATAGGGTTACTTTCTGCCAAAATAGCGCTTTTCCTCCGCAGCCCTGTTGCAATTTCAACTTCTTTGCATGTGTGTTTTATGGTTGATTTTGCCACAGTGTGATGCAATGAGTCTCCCTGGAGGCCAGTACACGAACAGAACATGTGGAAAAGGCCCAGAAATGTCTGAATGTGGGTGTCTGCTTGTGTTAGTTTTGAGTTTCCAGGCTAGTGCACGTGTGAGTGTCGGTGAAAGGAGCAATGTGCCATACTGTAGGTGTAGTGCCGGTCTGTGGACGTGAACTCAAAGTGTCTTTTGTGCTCTGCAATGCTGAACTGTACGTTCTGTGTCTGGAAATGTGTCCCATGTAGTTTGATGTGTGGATAACTGTGTCGTATGTGTTATAACTAAAAATAACTTTTGTTCCATGAGACAACTTTAGGTGCTATTGTTGGACGTCTACGAGGGTAAAGAAAGGAAACAAATAAACAGCTTTGACTATTTTGGTTAAATGTTCATCATCCATTAAAACAGTAAAATACCTTTTCTTCTTGCAATCCGGAGACTAAAGAATAATTTTTTTTGCTGTTGAAGTCTTAAATCTAAAGGAAATGTTGACAAATGTCAACATGGCGACGGCTAAGCTGGTGGCTCAGAGCTAACGGCGCTTACAGTGCTAACAGTGCAAACGACGGCAACAGTGCTGACAGAACTAACAGTGTTAACCTGGGGGGGAACCGGAGGGTGGGTGCTACAGTTCTTCGCTGATAACCGACAGCGTTATCTGCTGTAACCGCCGTATGAGCAGCGGCCGTGAGCTAGCCAGTGGGGCACGCTCACATGCACTAATAGGCACGCACGGCCAGCCTGGCTATGTCAACAAAGCACTGAGAAGCTTGGATTAAAACACAGAGAGAGAGAGTGACTTCATTCTCTACTCAGGTAGACATTACACCTATATCTTTAAATAGCCAATAGTTGTTTGCTGCTGTATAAATGCTCTGAATGTCGTATAGAGAACCTTTAAGTTTAATATACATGAGATATAAACTAGTGGCTTACTGTACCACAAAATTAAGGCCATTTTTAGTGCTTTAGGGCGATGAATTAAAGGCTTTACCTTTGGAGGGATGGAGGGATTTAAACCAGCTCATCTCGTCTTTCTGCTGATTTGAACGCCTTGTGACTGAACTGTTGTCGTAATTGTCGGGAACAAACATTTGGGGATGCAGCTTCCCGGCAGAGGAGCCCATGCAGTTCCCAGTTCGAGGATGCGTCCCCCTGGCAAGGCTGGCGGTAGAAGTGGGCTGATTCCCGGGAATCCCAGACGCATTCCAGAGGAAATGAACGCTGGTGTCGCCTGTGGGGGCGTGAAGAGCCTCCGTGCCACAGCGTCTGTCTCCTCTGGGCTGTCTTTGATCCGCCTGTTTACTGAAGACCCCCCCTAGGTCACTTCCTGTCCCCCAGGGCCCTCGCCAGTGTCTCCCCGTACACCTCCAACCCCTGGGTCTGTCATTGACCACCCACTCCATCTTTGCTGAGTTCCTTCCTCCCTCATCCTGTCTCTTTCTCAGTGCCTACCTTTTTCTGTCTCTCACTTAAAAATTGAACTGCCCTCCAACTCCAAATTCTGCTTTTTCTGCGCCTCCATACCTTCTGTCACACTCTAAATCTGGCCTAACCCATGAGATTACAATAATCGAGTCCAGCATTATTACATGCCTACAAGACATGTATATCTCGTATAGTATACGTCAGCGGTTTCCTCTCTGATCCCTTTTATATATGATGTCTGTGGTTGCGGGCATTTCTGGTCTGTTAATAAAGAACGGAGACTTTGATGAGACTATGACACTAACCTTTGTCCTACCTGTTCTGTTTTTCTTCCAGTGGTGCAAAGAGTTGACAGTGTTTCTGAGGGTATTGCAAACTATGGAGGAAAGATAGTAGCTGTTGAGACTGATTTGAAAAAGCTCGGTAAGTTCTGTGCGTTAAATTGAAGCAAAAGCCAGAGTAAGTGGTCGAAACATTTTTGTAATTTATTGTACAAATCTCCACCGTCAGATGATCAAGCAGGAGAGAAGTCGGAGAATACCACCACGGAGATCCAGGCTTTCAAGAACAACATCTGGACTCTCCAGAGGCAGCTGTCTGCGGTGGAGGAACGCATCCACAGCGATCAAGTTAAGCTGAGTCAGCTGCAGAGTGTTGGCTCAGACATCCAGAGCAACCAGGGCTCCATTCAGAGACTTCTGGTTAGCAACACAGCCACCTTGCACTCTGTTAATGGCACCCTGCAGTCATACGGCGGCGTTATCGGCGGTCTGCAGGACGACACGGTCCGGCTGCAGAGGGAGCTCCAGCAGCAGGCGAAACTTCAGGACCAGGCGCTGCTCAGCATCAGCAGCCTCAACTTCACCCAGGCCCAGCAGAGAGGCCTCATCGCTGTTCTGCAGCGCTCAGTAGACGACACCAGCCAGGCCATCCAGAAAATGCGCAATGACTTTCAGAGCCTGGAGCAGGCGGCCCGGCAGGCGTGCTCTGATACCGATTGGCTTCGTGGTAAGGTGGAAAACCTGCAGGGCATGGCCAGTAACGCCTCGGCTCTTGCAAAAGCCAACAACGACAGCCTGGAGGAGGTGGGATCGCAGCTCGCTTTTATGACCAACGAGCTCCAGAACACCAGCAGCCTGGCTGACGCTCACGACCAGACGCTGAGGGAGATTTTGGACCAGCAGAGGAACTTCGGCAACCTCACATCCACCAAGTTTGACCGACTCGAGATACGGCTGGATGAGTCAGAGCAGAGCATAGACCGCGTGACTGGCAACATCAGCTTCACCACGCAGCTCCTGGGCGCCATCAACCTCAACCTGAACGACCTGCGGACTTGTTCCGAGACCGTCGGCCGCCACTCGGACTTCCTGGTGAACCTCAACAGCAGCGTGACGGACGTGAGCACGGATGCTGCCAGTCTGAGGTCCCAGCAGGAAGAGCTGGCGGCGCGTGTGGACAAGGAGGTCACCACCCTCTCTATTGTCATGGAGGAGATGAAGCTGGTGGACACCAAGCACTCCCAACTCATAACCAACTTCACTATTTTACAGGGTGAGGGATGTATGGCTGCTGTATGGTTTGTTTTAGATGAGAGTTAGATGAGAAGATCACTACCACTGTCAAAAAGTAACAAAATCTTCTCATCTAACTCTCAGCAAGAAGCAAACAAGCATGTTTTACAAAATGTGGCACTATCTTTTTTTAAAAATACTTTAAAGTTTGTTTACCTAGCTTACAGTTTGTATTTTTTTCCAGGTCCCCCTGGTCCCAGAGGGCCAAGAGGGGACAAAGGACCTCAGGGACTGACTGGTCAGCCTGGCCAGAAGGGCGAGAAAGGCGAAAAGGGTGGTCCGGGGATACGAGGAACCCGAGGAGAGCAGGGTTACCAAGGACAAGCAGGTCTGCCAGGGTTAAAAGGCCTGCCAGGCGTACCCGGTAGTCCCGGATCTAAGGGCTCCCGAGGGTCAGGGGGAAGGGCCGGACCTTCTGGAGCTAAAGGAGAGCCGGGTACTGCCGGTCTGCCTGGAAGAGATGGACAGCCCGGTCTTCAGGGGGCACAGGGCCTGCCGGGTATCAGAGGCGCAATGGGGCCGGTTGGTGAGCAGGGACCAAGGGGACTGTCGGGACAGGTGGGGCCTCCGGGGCCTCCAGGAACAGCAGGACCACCAGGGATGCCAATCCAGGCTCAATTAAGTCCTTTGGGACCGGTGTCTCTGCAGGATGAGGCAGTACCTCCGACATTGTGGGCGCCAGGTATGACTCTAAGCCTCATCACCAGTTTTAATGTTTCGGCTCTTTACTAGAATCAACTTGAGTCATGAACTGAATCAGCTTGCATCAATGTACATTATGTTACTTAACTAGAATATTCCCACGACGGCATCTGTTGTATCATTCCAGAGAAATAATACTGAATTACTCAGATTAAATGGTGTGTTCAAAGAATAGTTCAACATCTGGTCAAATAGGTTTCGCTTTCTTGCTGAGAGTTGGATGAGAAGATTGATACCACTCTCATGTCTGACAGTAGTATCAATCTTCTCATGTATTTCTTGGCAAGAAAGTAAATAAGCTAATTTCCCAAAATGTCAGTTCTTTTATAATGAATATTTTTCATGTATATTAATTTGATAATCTATAATTATTGATAATAATATGGTTGTTTTTGACTCCATGTTTTTACAGGATGCCCTTTTGAGTGGGCAAACTACAGAGACAAGTGCTACTTTTTCTCCAAAGACCTGCACAGTTTTGATGACGCAAAGGCAACCTGTGAATCATCGTCTGCATCTTTGTTGATCATCAGTGATATGGAGGAACAGGTGACTAGTTATGAGAATGAAATCCACTAAAATCATTATATGCACTGGAAAGGAAGGTTGTCGTTGCTCTGTAATATGTGAGGTCTCAGTTGTGACTTTTTTTTCTTGTCCTCATGTGATGTCAGAAATGGCTGAAGAAGCAGACCGTTGGAAAGGGTTACTTCTGGATGGGTCTCACCGACCGGGAGGAGGAGACCGTTTGGCGCTGGCTGGACGGGACTGAACCTTCTTTCACGTCAGTATTAAATCAGAAAACACCTCCACCATAGGGAACATCTTATCCTGTATGAAAGTAGGTGCTGTTCCTCGGATGGATATTCTGTTTCAGAGCCGTCCGATATACTGCTTTCCAATAATAATAACAAACTGTAGGTTTTTACTTACAGGAATAACAACCACATAACCACGGAAAAACTCAACTTTCTAATATTTTCTGATTGCTTTGAAATGCAAAGCATGCACTCCACTATTCCTGCTGCCCATTCAAACAAAACAAATACTTTAATATTAGGTAAACCTTTAGGGTGGTCCAATCAGAGCAGTTCACTCTCTTGCAAAAAAGCAAAAATCCAACATTTAGACAAACATTAAAGCTTACAAAACTGCAAATAAAGTATAAAGATACAATCAGTGCTGTCACAATACTGGAATTTCTAACTGTGATACAATACCTTGAAAGATATCGATATTTGACACCATGGGGAAAATTGACACAACATTGAGGGCATCGAATTTTAGATTTTTATTAAAAGATAAATAGCGGTGTGTGTCAACTCGCTGTCAGAGAGAAAAGAGAGCAGACCACACAGCTGGTACCTGTGTATCGATATACTGCAGAAAATGAGTATTGAAACCGTTTCAGTATCAATACTTTGATATTTTTGACTAAGCTGGATACAATTATGAAATTCATCAAACCCATCTTGAATAAAATCTGACCTGAATCAACCTCAAAGATCTTCACCTGTGGTCTCAGTTAAAAATATGCCACGATCATCCAACTTCAGTTCCTGCTGCAGTTTCTTCTCTTTTTATTCTCTCTTTTTCCACCAGACTCTTAGAGGAACTAATACTGTAAATCTAATGTGTGAGCGCCCCCTGTTGTTTTCCTGCAGGAAGTGGAAGCCCGGTCAGCCTGACGACTGGGGCCACGGGCATGAAATGGGAGAAGACTGTGCGGGGCTCATCCATGAGGGACTGTGGAATGATTTCTTCTGTGAAGATCTCATAAGCTACATCTGTGAGAAGGAAATGGAGACCTGTACGTCTGCTTTTGTCTTCTTGTTTCTTTCCAAGCTTTACTGTATCTTGGAAGGTGATTTCCTCAGAGATGTTCTGATGTCATTCTTTGTGTTTTTTCTGCAGCAATGTTGCCCGTATCGTAGCGATGTGTTGAAAGGGAGCTTGCAGTGAGCAGCTAGACTTCCCCCATGTGGCTCTGGTCCACCGACACGGCACATGGAGAGTCCGTACGGAGAGAGAGCAAAGGGACAATTTTGAAACGAGCCCAGGGCTGCAGCGGCGAATGCTGAAGAGACGCCTTTCTCCTCCAAAGTGAACCCAGTCCAACATTACCAGCAAGTGCAATACAGCAGGGCAATCACAGGAAGGAGGACTTTTATTTTTAAGGTACCAAATCACAAATATTTTTATGGTTATTTGAAATACGTTTTATAAAACTGTATTCCACGTGCAACTGAATATCTGAATGTATATTTCATAATGCAAGTTTTGTAGGATAAATTCTATGAAGCCAAGTGGACTCACCGTAGTGCTTTTCATCACATATAACTGTCTTAAAAATGAAAAGGTGCAAAATGATGCGCAAAAAACATGAAATGTCGCTGATGTGCTATCTTTGAGGAACCTGTTATCTAACCTCATGAATGTCTATATAGCATTTTCACTTATACGAGTAAAATCAAATGAAATATTTACACAGAAATATGTCACAATCAGTTTACAGTTTAATACTCTATGTATGATACAGTTTTTTTTGTGATTATGAGATTTATTTTTCACTATTACAGGCGTACATATGTTTATGAATCTGTGGATCCTACCTACAAATATAAAAATGTGCCATTTTCTGCACTCAGGTACTGTTTCCTGTTAAGAAAAACACTTGAGTTTAAACAACACTACGAAAGATGAAGGAAACACTCACAAATAAATATGTAAAAAACACACGAGATGTTTGGATTTGTTGTCGTATTTCTACGTTTTTATGCAGATCCAGATAAACAGATCTGCTTATCTGACTGCATAAAGGCCGTTACACACCGGTGGCGTGACAATTAAACAACACAAAGATGCGAGATATGCCTAGTTTTACCGCTTGATCGGAGTTCGCAGTGATTGACAGCTGCCTCCGTTGAATGAACAACCAATAGGAACACTCTCTCTCTGACCTGTGATTGGTCAAAGTCTCTCGTCACAGGCTAGAGTTGTTAAAGCCTGAAGACAGAGCCATGAGGAGGTGCTGAAGTCTAGTTTTCTCTCAGAACACTTGAATTACAACATGCTGAAAGGTTATTATGGATTATTTGCCCAATAATACGAAAAATATTCTGCCTACTACAGGTTTAAATGAGAATTAATCTCACATAAAACTGCCTCCGGTGTGTAAAGGCCTTAAGTGTGAAGGTCAGCACAAAACTCTCCACTTTATTGTAGAATTTAGTTTATTGATTTTTCACAAAAAGGTATTTTCACATTTCTATTGTTTTGCTCTTGAAAAATAACTTTTACAGTGAATTTTGTGACTTTTATTGTTTCTCTCCTCTCTAACCCAGATTATAATCAACAAAAATGTTGATTTTCTTCTATGCAACATTTCCTCTCAATCATTTCACATCCTGTTTTCTTACTTCAGGTCAACTCCAGACACAGTCACTCCTTCAGCTGCACAGAAGATTGAAATGATCTTACAATAGCACCTTTTAGTAGGAGGGAATACAACTACCTTTCTATCAACACGAGATTCTTTATGTTATAAAACACAACAGCGACTGAAGACTGCGAGTGCTCACAAATAATCTGAATTGTAGTCTCACCTACGGTGGTCTAGAGAAAAAGCTGCTACTCTTTGAAGACTCAAATTTTAAGATGCACTCTTGTAAATTAATCTGACAAAGTAAACATCAAAGCAACGTAGAAGAATGCAGGAGCCAAGCAGACAAAATGTTAAGTTTGAGCTGTGCTTGCTCTAAGTGATAACAGTATGTGAATACATTATCTTTAAGAAATATGCTTACTATCAACCGCTCATTTCACATTGCATCATTTACAAACGTACACAAAAGAAGCAGCATATTGTCTAAATGTGGATTTATTGTTGAGGTATGATAGAGCTATGAATATTTTCTCTTTTTAGTTTGTACAGCCACGCTACTTCTGTATAAAATCACTGGTGGAATACACTTAAAAAATCTGCCAATTTGGGTCGCTTTGGGGATGAACTCAGGAGACGCTACTTACAATCTTCCTCCCATGTTTCATTTCACATTTCCCTGGAAGCCTCTCGTTTACCTTTTTCTCCTTCAGACAGGTGTTGTGGCTGCTGTGGCTCATGTGCAACAAGGTACAGTAAGGCGAATAAAGGACGCTGAGACACAACGTCAGGCTTCTGTCTCGAGCTCCAGCAACACTGGGACTGTAAACATGTTTCCAATATTACCATTCAGATAGGAATTAATCCTGTGAAGACTTAGGATCAGTTATTATTGCTCAGTACTGGTGAACTCCTTTTCTTCCTGTTATCGCTCTCGTCAGACAGGTCGTCTCTTCCGGTCCCGTGCGATGAAGAATGTAACGGCCGATGGTGCTAAAGATGAGGTGGAGATGAAGAGGGGGAGGTGAGGGGGAGAGTGAGGGTGATGGTGGAGGCGGGCTGGCTCAAACGAAGGCATGAGGTGGTGGGTCGTCTAGTCGTCCTTCTCCACTATGACCTCGCCGTGAAGCACCCTTCTCCTCTGCCGCAGCATGTGGAAGTAGAGCTGAGGAAACACTGCGGGGATATAAACAGGATAAATCAATACTTCTCTAATTACTGTTGTTACAGGCAGGAAAAGTCAACAATCTCCAATTAGTGCCTATTATCATCATGATAATCTCAAACAGGGTATGTTAATGATTCATCCTGTTTAAGGGCTCAGTCAGACTAATTTATCAACTTCACATTTTGAAGTTAACTAACAAACATTTTTTTGAAAATAATCACCCTGCCTCAATGAAAAGCAGGACGCCAAGAAGCATTTTTAAGACATGTAAAACTGAATATTATGTTACAATATGTGCAATACAGTACATCTCAAACTATAGTAACAACGTGTTCATTATCAACTTCTTAAAGGAACAGTGTGCAATATTTTATGGGATCTATTTGCAGAAATGGAATATCATTTTCATAACTATGTTTTCATTAGTGTATAATCACCTGAAACTAAGAACTATTGTGTTTTCATTAGCTTAGAATGAGCCCTTCATATCTACGTAGGGAGCAGAGTCCTCTTCACGGAGTCTGCCATGTTGCTCCGCCATGTTTCTACAGTAGCCCAGAACAGGTAAACGTGATAACGTGAACCGCAGTCTAAAACTGTGGTACTGCCAGCCGCTGTCTGACTTCCGTTGCTCTTAAAGTAGTGTTATTATGGTATGGCGTTACCACGGTTTTGCACTCAGCGGCTCACGTTACCGCAGTCTTGGAAAGGAAGGCGTGAGTGGAGGGATACTCAATTGGTTGCAATCTGCAACCACACCACTAGATGGCTCCAAATCCTACACACTATACCTTTTTAAAGTAGTATTTTCTGCATTTGTGTTGTGCTGTATAGGATTATACTGTTATGTTATGCCATATGTAGCATTTCAATATCATTTATTTAATACCAATTACATTTTCAGATGTAGAATTTTGTTTCTGCCGTTTTATAGCATGAAAAAACACAGATGGCTGCAGGTCTCCAACATAGTTTGACATATTTGGGAGATACGCTTATTCCTTTTCTTGCCAGGAGTTGATTGAGAAGATCGATACCACTCTCATGTCTGTAGGCTGAATGTAAAGCTAGAGCTAGAGGAAGGTTAGCTTCGCAGTGACTTCCTGGAGTCTTGTCGCCACCCTGGAGTTGCCAGGCAACCAAATGAGACTCCAGGAAGTCACTGTACAGATTAAACAAACAAGATATGGCGTGTTAATTAGGGAGCTCTAGAGGTGCTGGTAGGTGGATTTTGTTACCTGTGGACAGAGCCAGGCTAGCTGTTTCCCTGTTTTTACGCTAAGCTAAGCTAACCCTCATCTATCTGGGGTCATCCTCCTCTACATGTTTCGTCATACCGTGCAGTGTGAGAGTAGAAATGCTCCTTACGTGGGATGTAGGACAACATGAAGATGATGAGGCAGTAGTAGTAGTCGAACGACACGTTATACTTGTTGGGGAGCCTCATGGAGTACATTCCAGATCTGCGTACGAATGGCAGACCGGCGTAAATGGTCAGCAGTTCTCCGACGACTCCCAGGGGGTACAAGACGATGAAGAGGTTGTATCTGAGGAGGAAACGATGTACACGGTCACAAACTTGCAGCAAACACTCCCGCAGTTAGGTTTGCGAATGTTAAAACACTCACAGTGCTTAGATGTCGACACACACGCTCAAACTGTACCAAAGGATGAGTTCAACAATCAATGCATGCTCCCTAAAATCTTCTTTTAAAGAGGACCTATTGTGCCTTTTCCTCCTTCTTTTAGTGTGTTATAGCCGCTAGGCAGGTATTAGGCAAATGTGTTACTTGGTGACATCACCATGTTACAGAAGAAAAGGCGGGACTTCAATCAAGGTGTTTCAGGCAGTTCAGTAGAAGTGTTTCTGTGGGGGAGAGTAACTCCCTTTGGTGGGGACTTTGGGCTTTGTAACTTTGCAAACCTTTTACATGCACAAAAAACTATATAACACACAGGCATAATAGGTCCTTTTTAATGTAACCTAATGGAGCAAACCAGTGTTAGTTGGCAATGCTTACAAACATCAATAGGTAGTAATTGCTTAGCAGAAAGTTGGCTTTACTGTTATAACATTTAGGGGTTAGGGAAAAAAATCAAAACAGTATTGTGATATTTTGCATGGCAATATTTTATCGATACACGGACGTGTACTGATATCACATAAAACTAGAAAACCTAAGGAATCGATCGGTACCAACCATGTCTTGTTAGCCGGTTGGGAAGAACGCTAAATAATGCTCCAAAGTTACGCCAAATTTTGGCAAGGAAAAACTGGCATGGCCATTTTCAAAGGGGTCCTTTGACCTCTGACCTCAAGATATGTGACTGAAAACTCTGAGATGAAGAGGGTGAAAACTGTATCTTATTACATAAATTAAATGTTGACAAACTTCATAATTTGCAGTTGCAAAAAGGTAATAAATCGCAATATATCGTATCGTGACTCAAGTATCATGATAATATCGTATCATGGAGCCTCTGGTGATTCCCACCTCTAATAACTTTGTAAACAAATATGGGAATCAAAACATGGTCCCATATTTGTCATGAAATCATCTAATTCAGAATAGAGCTGCTCTTTACAAAATCATTCATGATTATCATGGCTTTCTGCTACATCACTTAACATAAGTGTGACATAGCCTGCCTCCCTCTGTAGTGCGACATACACGCCATGACTCAGGGCTGCAGAGGTCCTGTATTTAGATGGGACCACAGCAAAGGCTCGGGGAAGTGTCTCGGCGGATGTGAGCGAAATGTTGGGCGAGCATTCCATGACCAAAACAGATGGTCTTAAAAACATGAGCAGCTGAACATGAGCCCCTCTCCTCACGGGGGCCTGGCGTCTCCTCCGTGCTTAAAGAAAGCCGTAAAGGGTGGGGGGCAGGGCAGAATCAAGACCCAAAACAAAAGAGTAGCTGGCACAAAACTGACGGGAATATGATACTGAAGTAGCAGAAAAAAATCTTCTGTTGAACCTGCAGAGACGGAGCAATGTCTCACCTCGTACTGATGTGATAAACGTCACTACTCTGAGATGAGATAGCCTCTCTCTCTCTCTCTCTCTCTCTCTTGGCTGTTAGATGCCAAGCCTGTGTGTTGGACAGCTATCAATGTGTACAGCTGACGTTCCTCACAGCGACTCCGATTTCAGCTGAGCTACTGTAGCAGAGAGACTGCCACGTCACACAAGTGCTCTTCATACAGTAGTAGGCCGGCATTATGTCACCCTAGAGCCGAGAAATGTGTCGATCGTCATCACATTTCACTGATAATCAGGACAGCTCATGCTTTCTGTGCTCATAATTGAAACTTTAGGTTTAAAACAACACTTTTAGATTGCTAATATTGACAAAATAATATTTTACTGTAGGTAAACCATAAATTAACAGAAATTAAAAAAAAAATTTAATTACAGGGACAAAGTCCTGCCAGTACCTTTTCTGTTATTTTACGTAATTATTTAACATTTGTAGTTTTTATACTGTAGGTACTGTATACTATTAAATAACAGAAAGTGTATTTTCACTATAGATACACCATTAAATAATATAAAATGTCTTGTTTTTTACCATAGATACACCATTAAATAATATAAAATGTCTTGTTTTTTACTATAGGTACACCATTAAATAATATAAAATGTCTTGTTTTTTACTATAGGTACACCATTAAATATTAGAAAATATTTTGTTTTGTTTTTTGACGATAGATACACAATTAAATAATATAAAATGTTCTGTTTTTTTTTTTTTTACTATAGATACACCATTAAATAATAGAAAATGTTGTTTTCTTACTGTAGAGAAAATATCTTGTTTTTTTTTACTGTGGGTACACTGTTAATTAATACAAAATGTCTGTTTTTTAATTATGGTACAAAGTCTGGGTAATGAGCTGCTAGTAATTTTTCTGATATTTTACGGCTTATTTGCTTAAAGTGATCCTTGTCAGAAATTATGCTTTTTTTTTTAGTTTGTTAGAGCAAATTATAGAATACATACAAACTTAAATCTATTTTTTAATAATTTATTGATTGATTGAAACATCTAAATAAGCCCTAAAATGATTAAGTGTCTTCTGTAACTTCTGCATTATTAGCAGTTAGTATGGCTAATGAAGTGCTAATCAATAAACACACACATGCTTCTCCTCTGTGTGTGAGCCAGGCGATACTTAACACACACACACACACACACACACACGGCTGCACTACTTCCTGATGTAAAGCCTGTCTAGGCCCGGCGGGGAAAGGAAGCATGCCAGAGGTGAAATCACCAGATCAGACATGCTTAGAGACAACAATGTCCGACACAGTAAAAGACAGTTCAAGCTCATCCGCAGGGCCGCGAGGGGTTAACGGCGACTCCACCTGGCCCATTTGATGAAGTACGGCAGGTGGTGGAGCAGGTTGAATGTGTAGTAGGAATATCTGGTAATCTCTGTCATCGTCCACACGACCAGGAATAGGATTACGCTTTCTTCATTCTGGATCTTCATTTTAAAAATCAGAGCAAAATATATATACAGGCAGATATACAGAGGAAAGAGAAAACAAAATGTATACATTTTTCCTCAACGTGGTCCTAATACTCCGTCGTAGTATTGTTTTTTCTCACAGTAAAGAAAATAATTAAACATGCAATATGTAATTTATACCACTAGGCGCCTCTCAATCAAAACAATAACGAAAGGAGTAGTTTGATGACGTCGTGAAGTAGCGTGGGATCACGGGAGTTGGCACCTTTACCATCACCGATGTTCACGGACGAGGTAATGTATAAAAGTTTTATTCAGGTTATGTAATTTCGTTCTAATGAAATAACTGCAAGTAACGTAACGCTAACTCGCTAACTTACCATTAGATGAGTCGACTGCCCAGACAGCTAATATTACTGTAACGTTAAACAATCATACTAAAAATTACTTTATGAGCGCGTTGAACGTTGTTGTAACGTTGTAACATTACTGTACACATTAGCTTGGTTCTTATTTAATTTCTTTAATTTTAATTAATTTAATTTAATTTAATTTAATTTAATTTTATTTAATTTAATCTTATTTATTAATTTATTTATTATTAATAATAACAATAATATAATTATAAATAATAATTATTTATTATTTTATTATTAAGAATTATGCTATTCTTCATTGGTTTGTACAACTAAATAAAAGCTCACAGTAGCAGCAGCAGAGTCTGTGGTAGTTAGATACCTGTCGGATGCTGTTGGTGATGAACCAAACTATGAAAATCCGTGAACACACTTGCACCCCGGTTACAATCACAGAAGTCCTCACAATCCCTGCAGCAGAACATGAAGAAAGAGAAAAAAACAACAGTTTACAGCTGCGTACATGTCGGTCGTTTACATTTCAACATAAATCATAATTAAAAATCGTCACATACCGATGGCACAATGTCCCACCTGTAAGACAACATACATAGAAATCAGTTCATTTCCTCTCATCTACCTTATTTAAAGTCACTGTGAGGCAAGTATTTCATCAGGTCATGTTCTTACCTCAACTAATGCAAAGGTCTGGAAAAACTTGAGCGTCCTTGCTATACTTCTGTACAGACCCTTGTGTGTGCCTTTCTGGATGTAGAAGCGCATCATCGCCATCGCCAAAACCAGCCACCTGCAGAAACAATAACAAAACAATATTACATAATGACACCACTTAGTGTGAGATGGATGGTGTAAGAGTTTGTACATAGTTTCCTTTATCCAAGTATTGATACAAGAGAATCTGGAAAGTGGCTCTAATGATGAAAATCACGTTATTAAGCTCTGCATTGTACTTGTGCTCTGTGCATTTATTTACACGGCAAACATTAATTTATTTGAAATGCAAACCCTTAACCTGCTGCATCTTCTCACAGCTCTATATAGCCTTTAGTCTTAACAAAAACATCTAAATCATATTACCACACGTAAGTATATTATTGCTTCAGTTAGGAGACTAAAGAACAGCAGAAACCAGATGTTCTGTGCAGTTCTTTCTTTTTCCTCGAATCCAAGTTGTATCATCAACAAGGGAAGTAACGATACATTGCTTTGGATCAATATATCGATTCAATGATCAACGATCCAATATCATCGATGCAAAGAGAAAATATACATGCATATCGCCTTTATTTTTAAATTCCAACCTTATATTTATTTTTTTTATTAAAAGAATACATTGTTTGTTATTGAAATGTCTGGAAGAGCTCCGTATAAACTGTCAAATCATATTTTAGTTGCTCTGTGTGATATAAATGTAACTGATTATATTAAATGTGCATATCGTCTCAAATCAACCGTAGGCCCCTGAATTGAATCAAATCAAAATCGTATCGTGGCATACTTTGTGATATCAGCAAATATCATATCGCCGTCAAAAGAATCAATATAATATTGCATCAACACCACCTAAAGGACATTTTTATCTAGCAAGTCCTGCACTTCCTCAGAGTGTAAATCAACAAAGAAGAGATTTGAAATCACAGAAGATGCAACGTGAGAGCGGCACCAAACTTGTGATTGTCCTTTAGGGACAATAGATGTTAACTGGTGAGGATTGACGTGCTAAAGAACAGGATGATTAGAGACTCAGACAGAATGTTTCAACTCATTACTCAGAAAATGTGCATCTACTACAGCAGGAACATAACAAAGAGCACTGAAAGTTAACTCTCCATTAGTTCTTTGCGATATAAATCTTGTTGTCATGTCTGCTTCAAAATTATTCTCACACAAATTGTATTAACATTTTCACAGTCCAACATTTGCTGCTTCTGTAACACATATTAGCACATTAACACCTTTCCAAAAATGAGTCCATTTCCATTTTGCGCAATTTCAAGTTTAAAGATTCTTCCTCTAAAATGCTCCTTTATGACAAACATGTCAACAGTAGCCCAACTCTTCATATAAAACAATGCAAAAACTATATTCCTTTACTTAAATATCTGAGTAAAGGCAGCTAAACTGCTCTTGATCTCATGTGTATTTATGGATCTCAAGTGAAATACTACCAAAATGTAATCCAGGTGTAACATTCAAACATCCTTTAAACAAATCCTCATGTCGTCTCCCTTTCTGAACTCAGTAACATACACACACAATCAAACTGAGGCTGAACAGGAGGAGACTTCTTTATAATCGACTATAGCCATGAAAAGATTATCTCAAATAACTGTTCGCAGGATCAATGGTATTAATAACTTAAAGGGTTAATATTAAGGCTGGATCAGATACAGGGCTGCAACTTATTGATTCATCTGCTGATTATTTTTTCGCTTAATTGTTTTGACTTTAAAATATCTTGAAATAGTAAAAAAAAAAAAAGCCTACTATGCTTTCTTAGAGAAACATCTTCAAGTTCCCTTTTTAATCCGACCAATAGTCCAAAACCAAATGTAGAAAAGCAGAAAATTGTCACATTTGAGAAGCTGTAACTGGTGAAAATGTGTCACTTTTGCTTAAAACAACGACTAATCGACTAATCCTTTCAGCTCTAACTGGATGCTTTAAATTTGAGCAGCTCTGATCATGTTGTGTGTTTAAGTAAGTGAAATGACAAGTTCAGTGTGATCATTACATCAGAGAAGATGGCACAGTAATTTTAGGTCAAACTCAAAACAACATTTTACTGTAAGCTGGCATTTTTAAAATCATTGCTGCAGAAATCAGACATCAGACGTTGCTTTTGCATGAATTCAGAAATAAAACTGTAGCCTGAATAACAATGATTTTAAATTAAAGCCCATGATATGATGATAAACAATAAATACTGCACATAGTAGTTAATGATGGTATGTTTGTATGACTGGAAAAGTCAATTGTCAACAATTAAATGAATCGCCAACTATTTTGATAATCGATTTGAGTATTTTTTTTAGTACTTTCTTAAGAAAAAGTAGTAAAAATTCTCTGATTCCAGCTCCTTAAATGTGAATATTTTCTGGTTTCTTTACTCCTCTCTGACAATAAACTGAATATCTTTGAGTTGTGGAAAAAACAAGACATTTGAGGACGTCATTGGGCTTTGGGAAACACTGATCGACATTATTCAACATTTTATAGACCAAACAACTAATTGATTAATCGACAATGAAAATAATCATTAGTTGCAGCCCTATTACCAATGTTGTAATAAAGTAATGTATGCCTTAATGGCAGTGTTGGACATTTAGTACTGTACTTAAGAACACATTTGAGGTATTTGTACTTTACTGAAGTATTTCCATATATTCCACTACAATTCAGAGGGAAATAGTGTTATCTGACTTTACAAATTAAGATTTTTATGCACACAAAACATACAAAAAGCCTTTAAAACATGATGTTTTGCTATAAATTGAACTACCCAACAGTTTACACAGCTGATGATGATAATGAAAATAACAAATGAGCTCCACCTCAACCAACTACAAGAGTAAAATCTAGCTTTTACATTAATGCTTCAGTAATAATAATCTAATAATACTATATATAATAGAAGCTATAACAGTCACATGGCCATTGTTACTGAATTGAGTACTTTAACTTTTAATACTATATTATATGTTAGTACATTCCTGGTACTGTTACATAAATATCATTTTGAATGCAGGACTTTTACTTGTAAACTGGAGGCATGTTTAGTCATTATTGATCCTGTGGGTGCCACTGATCAGCTGTTATATAGAGGCCTAATCATAACTGAAATGACATGACAAGCATCTGTTTGTCCACCCAGTCTATAAACACCACACAAAACACTCTGTTTGCAAAATCACAAATGTTATGTTATTAAAAAATCTGCCTATTGAGCATTTGAGTGTTCCAGACAGACCCTGAGCTCCAGTGTCAGCTCTCTCCGTCTATACTTATCACTGTGTGACTGTGGACGAGCTGTGCTGTTGCAGGGCCTTGACTCTGACACCATGCAACTCAGCCCTATTTGGACACAACGCCAGCCTGTCACTTCAACCACCAAACACCATTCATTCATTTTTCTCACACTCACACAAATAGCCTGCCCCCTTTATATTTATATTAAATATTAAAATGAATCACAAAAGTTTTCCCCCAAACTCTTTGTGAGTGTGTATATTGAGCAGGCACTTTGGCACAGAGACGCACACAGACCTATAAACAGCAACACAGGGTTTTTTAGGGAGCGGCTATAACTTATTATAGGGGGTTTCTTATTATAGGGGGTTATTATTCTTATTATGACGCACGTACCCGGCGGTCATGGCGATGTTGTAGAAGGTGAGCCATGCGGTGGCGAGGGCGCTCTTGGTTCTCTTCTTGTTGTTGTTTTCCTTCTCCTCCACCGAGCCGTCCTCCTCGCTGGACGCCATGGTACCGGGGGCAGGCTGGGCAAGTCAGGAAGGAAGGGAGCTGACAGCTGGGTGAAGGGAGGAGGAGGGGAGCAGGAGCAGAGGGGTCATCCATCACACCTCTCTCTCTCTCTCTCTCTCTCTCTCTCTCTCTCTCTCTCTCTAGAGGGACTAGTGTGTGGCCTGCTGGTGGCTCGAGAGACTGTTATTATTATTATAGTGATGAAAATTCATTAATTTTTCATTTCATAATTTATTTCGAACATTTAGAATACAAAGATTTAGCATTTGTAGTTTTTATACTGAAAAAAATCGTAGTTTGATCATAAAGTCAGACGTTTACGAGAAAAAAGTCGTAGTATTAAAGTCATAATATTATAAAGTAGTAATTTTACGTGATATTCTCGTAATATTACGACTTTTTTCTCGTAAAGTTATGACTTTATTGTCGTAGTATTATGACTTTTTTCTCGTAATATTACGACTTTTTTCTCGTAAAGCTATGACTTTATTCTCGTAATATTACGACTTTTTCCTCGTAAAGTTATACCTTTATTCTCGTAATATTGCGACTTTTTTTCTTGTAAAGTTATGACTTAATTGTCATAATATTACAACTTTTTTCTCGTAATGTTGTGAGTTTATTCTCGTAAAGTTATGCCTTTATTCTCGTAATATTCTGACTTTTTTTCTTGTAAAGTTCTGACTTTATTCTCGTAATATAACGACTTTTTTCTTGTAAAGTTATGCCTTCATTCTCATAATATTACAACTTTTTTTTGTAAAGTTATGACTTAATTGTCGTAATATTACGACTTTTTTCTCGTAATGTTGTGACTTTATCATCGTAATATTACGACTATTTTCTTGTAAAGTTATGACTTTATTCTCATAATATTATGACTTTATTCTGTAAATCTCAGATGTTTTTCCCCTCAATGGGGCCCTAATACTCCTTAGTACACTTACTCTTTGACCCTCACTGCATTAGACTTATATACTATATACTTAGACTATAAACTGTGTTACCTTCATCACAATGATCAAATGTTTTGCGGCTCCAGACAGATTTTTTTTTATTTTTTTTTGCCTAAAATGTCTCTTTTGATAGTAAAGGTTGCTGACCCCTGTGCTGGGCGTTGATGTTGCGATGGAACGAACAATTGACTTTCACATCTTGGCTATATAAACTCTTTGGCCGCCCGTTCACAACGTCAAGTGCGAATTCTGGGAAAACAACATGCCCATATATGGTGATCGTTACCTCTGCTGCAATTTGATTGGTTGTTTGCCAAGCACTGCTGTCGTCACTTGGGTAGCTAGCTGTCAGACGTTAACGGCGGTAAACGATGAGGATTATCTTCTACAGCACTCATTTAAAAGTCCTTCTTTTGAAGGAAAAATTTAAGATTAAACACCTCCTTGACCACCAGCCGCTGGGTATTGTTATAAACTAAACTTCTGGTAAATAATAATCACATTTAACGTCGAGTGGCTCTCCAGGATATAAAAAACTAAATGGCTAACTGCTAACGTTAGCTTGTCAGTGAAGAGGCTAATTGTGCTTCCGGTCTCGTGGGTGTGGCATGGTCATTTACGCATGTGTGACCATGCCCAAACATCTCTTCCTATCGTACAAGGAGCGAGCAAACTCTGGCGGATGGCGGAGGTAATGGCATTTTTTCCCTTGTGAGCTCTCCCTCTGCAAATGAGCAAGTGTCTAAGTTATTTATTCATAACTAATGTAATTTTTTCCTCAGCTAGAATGATTAATTTGTGTGATTTGTGAACTATGATATTTTGTATAGCATTACAATTATATAGGCTGTAATAAAGAGTGATATTGATTAACTGTCAGAATAATTGAGTTATTTTATAATCTAGTAGTTAAGGTCAGAGGCACATATGTTGATGCATTATCCCAAATGACCAGTATATGTCAAAGTTTAGTCAGGATACTGTTTTGAAACTATTTTTTTTAATGGTAGCACATTATGTCATCTGTTATCTTCTGGGTCTAAATTGACCCAAACTGGTGCTTTATAAGGCATAAAGTATAAATTATCAACTAATTCTGTGTTACACCTTTTTAGCCAACTTCATTCCAACTCATTACCACGTTTTACACTTCTTTTTGGAATTTATGGTCAATAGACCTCATTTACATGAAATTCTACCACTTCATTTTTGAGATATTATGAGTTATTTTTGATTATCACAGACTAGTATACATTAGCCAGGATATCCCCAGGTCAGAATTGACTGATGCAATTAAAGTAGACCTACTTTATTGATAAAAATCTTTGTTTACACTCTGGCTCAGCGAAGTGTCAGTTCAGTAATGCACATGACCACGCTACTTTGAAAATTAATGCAATGAATAGGCTATTCGTTTTGTTTCCATATCATCGTCGTGATCTTTTGGACTCATTTGGACTAATCGTTTGACAACAGTATGCTGCATATGCTGTTTTGAAACAAACGGAGGACCGAGCGTTGAAAAGTTTAAAAGATTGGAAAAGCATATTGGATATGCTTTATGGCTTTGGAAGTTGTGCTTGGACTTGGATGCAATTACCAGACTACGGTTTCTGACTGAGGAAAGGGTGAGTAGATAATGCATTTTTGAAAATGTGTGTTTTGAATCAGTGTTTTTGAACCACTGATATGTTTCTAGTATTTGTTACATCATTTTGCAGCTGACATTTTACAGTTATCATATTTTGCCACTAGATGGCGATGTATGAATACAAGAAAAGCCACAAGGGCCTTAGTGACTTGTGTTTGCTGGTTGAGGTAGAATACAGTATATGGTATAACTAATGCACAGCTACATGCATTTTAGATGCTCAAAATAGTGTGGGTCATCTATTATGTGTAGCTGATTGATAAAACAGGATTTTATCTATAAAAGCACAGATTGAAGTGTCGTTTTCAAGGCTAAATCATGCCACTGAGATGTCTGTAGTACATACAGTACATATCCTTCAGGGTGCAGAGTTAGACAAGCCTTTGTTTATTACCCTGTATATAAAGAGAGTAAAGGGCTGGTCACATCACCGTCACACCGAAGTACACAATACCTAGTGCAGTGTAAGCAGTTGGGAGAGCAGAGAGCCAGGGCTGTGGTGTGTGGAAAATGCTAGTGGAGGCAGACAATGCACTGGTCCGAGGCCTGACCAGCCCTCGGAGGGACAGGGGTCGCCTCACTGCGACAACAGCCCCCGTCTCCCTCCCTTCTTTTTCTTTTTATGAGCACCACAGCATGGGCTCGGGGAGGACGCTGAAGTTCGCCCTGTGCGAGGTGCTGCAGTTTGCGGGCCTGTGCGTGCCGCTCTTCATCGTCATGCAGAGGTTCGCCGTCATCGTAGCATTGGTCAAAACATCGGCGCAGCCCCCCGGAGACGGCAGCACGGCCTACTGGTTGATCGTGGCCTCCTCCATTGCCTACGTCACCTCCACCGCCCTGCTGGTCTGGGTGCCCATGAAGTATATGGTCTTTGTGAAGAAGAAATTTCTCATTGGGAGGAAGAAGTGGTGAGTTTCTCCTGCTTTTGTCCCGCTGTCAGGGGCTCCAGAGGTTCGTAGCTGTGTATGAGCAGCAGCTGGGACCGCAGCACAGCACTGACTGAGACCAGACCAGCTGGTTTGTCTGTGGCTGGTGAATACCATGAGTTAGCAAGTCCTGCAACTGCCTTTGTGTTCCTTCCTTACTACTTTCCCTTCCTTTGTCTTTGTACCAGGAGGCCTGTGGCCCTCGTATATGTGATCCTGTCCACATTACCCTGCTTTGCCTTTCTCATCGCCAGCTCTGAGGTACAACATGTTGTGGAGTGTTTGTTTCACTTGTTTTATTACATGAGTTTATCTGTACTCTGATCATGAACTTTGACGCTTAAGGCCCAGACACACCAACCCGACATCAAAGAACTAGCTGCGACAAAGGCCACCAGTTGCGTCCCCTCACGTCGCCTTTGTCTTGGCCACAAAGTTGCACTCGAACACACCGCAAAGACTACAGCCGACGGCCAACTACCACGTCATTTCTGCGCCTGTCTGAGATGAAATAACTCTCCCTACCAACAGGTCATGGTAGTCTGCATTCGTCATTCAAAAAGGGAAATTGGAAGACCAAGGACGGTGAATGTAAAAGCGAGAAGAGCCTTCTGTGTTTTTCCTCTTGCACGTTCTCGTTGGCTTGCTTTCCTCACTTCCTTTTTTCTTCTTGTGCACTGATTCTTTTAAGCTGAACTGCCAATCAGAGTGATCTTTCTCAGCGATGGGCACCACCGCTGATTCAACATGCTGAATCAGCTGAAAAAACTAAAAAACTCGGGCACTGCCAGACTAGAGCCGACGGGAAGGGACACACCGGAAAAAACAAGTCCTACGGACGCTCACCAACGGCCCCAAATTGTCCAACGGTCGACCGCCGGCTTGGTGTGTCAGGGCCTTTATGTTGCTATATTTGTAACAAGAGTCTGAAATTGTAGATCCTTTGTAGTTATTTTTGGATGATTGTGTTTATCATCCAAAGAAGCTTCTTGTAAACTTAGAAAAATGCTCGCCCCAGCTTTACATTTGGGACCAAAATTATTATGTCAAATTTAGTGGAATCACAGTGTGAGGCATCTGCGAGTGGAATAAAGGTGATGATTTGTGAGGAACCATTTGGTTCTCAGGGGACGAATATGGATAAGGAGCTACTGATAAGCAGCTTGGTTCCTCTTCCTGTCCAAGCTGCCCTTGTCAAATCATCTGTCCATGAGGCACATTTTCACTTCCTCGCTGGCTGCAGCCCAGCTCCTATTTGCTGTTTTACGTGGTCCTTTCTAGAGCCCAAGCTGACCTTTTGGCCCATGCTTATCTGGTGTCTTTTACATAAGTGCAATAAATTCTGCTAAGATGACCAGCTTGTCTGCTTTGTTCTGTGTCCTGTCGGTATGAAGTCCTGACTCAGGCAAATACCAGCGCTGCAAGTGATTTAACCCACAAACCCAGCGCTAGAGTAGTCAGACATGTAAACGCTTGGTGCAAAGGTGCTTTATTGTTGAGATGTGTTCTATATTGATTGTAAGTGAGTAATTCATTCGATTAAATGTTCTAGTATGTTCCAGCTAATGATTTTCTGGCTGTTTGCCCAGGTTCAGATAAATAACAACATGAAACATGATACGTTCACGGAGCTCCCTGTATCACTAGTCCTCTTCTCTCTCATCTGTATTGACGTTGTGGAGAGGATACGCCACTGCAGACTGACCGGCCAGGGTGAGCGCTGCTCTCTCAACACATTACACAAATCCCTCACCGAGTGCTTTGGATCCTGAACTTTCCCCTGCCTACTTCTATAGTGACACCTGTCTGGCTTTACTTTAGCTAACAGTTCTTTATTTGATTCATCCAGAACAATTTGAACATTTTATTCTTTGGCTCTGTGCCGGCAGTTGAAAAGTATTGGTGCAACAGAGGAAACGTGCAGGTCATTGGTTAGTCACTTCTTGTAACACAGTGCTGAACGGGCAAAACTTGACCAATGTTTTTCTAAAGAGAGGCATTGATGTGTTCATGTAGTATTCATTGGAAAAACCCAATCCTTTTGAGAATTTTTAATGCTGGACGTCATGAAGTTTTGGCTCCAACTACACAACAGAGTAATGGTTGCATTTTTACTTCTAATATCTGGTGGCGCCATTTTGAGTCTCTTATACTGATTTTTCAAAATGTCTTTTTGCACAACTTTGGCCAAAATAGGGCTGCGTAACATGACAATATATATCGTCAAAATGATATAAAAATGTCTATCTTATATATTTTTCTATATTGTTTCTATCGCGAGATATATGCTAGGCCAGTATTTATTTATTTTTTCTCTATAATTTCACTGAAAACAGTTATGTTAGTTTTGCACTTAAGTTTTTAAAATGAGAAAATACTCAGTACTTTTCATTTGTATACAAAAATAGGCTTTACCGTGTGGTTATTTCATATAGAATATTTATTTATTGAATTACCAGAAAACGTGCTATATCATGATATATATCGTTATCAATATAGGTCAATTCATATCTCAATAACAATATACATCATGATATATATTCCGATATACATAATGATAAACATCTTGATATATATCGTATGAACACCACATGAAGATAAGCAGCATAAGCAAATGTAGTGCTTATATTTGCTCTACTCTGTATAATCTTGACTTTTCTCTCCCCAGCTAATGACATGGAGAGAGATGCTGACATCCCCTCCACTGTCCTCACACATGTGGAACAGGTAACACCAGTAACACCTATCAGTCCAGCTGTGCCGGGGCCAGCTGTGCCCGGGCAAGCTGGACCGACTCCCATGCAGCCGGGAGGAAGCCAGCTCAATGACAGGAACCAGAACGGAGCAGGAGCTCGACCAGAGACCAACGGGACAGTCCCGGGGATACCGGGTAATGCTGGGAGACCGTTTAGCATTTCTGGGTTGAGCTCACGATCAGCGAGCACCACGGCGTACCACATATCTCCGTACGCCTACACGGGTCCACTGAGGTTCCTCTGTGCCAGCGACGCACGAGCGGACGTGTTTGTGGACAGCTTTATGTTCTGGATGGACACAGTGGAGATGGTGAGGGTGGCAGGACATCCCCTTGTCTACTACTCAGGCTGGGTGTTCCCCATCTACATCTTCAGCTACCTGTCGTGCCTGCGTGTGGTGGTCATGCCCCACAGCCCCCTGCTTTCCTCGCTAGGAGTGGCCGTGCAAGACTTCCCCTTCTTCTTTGTGCGTGTCGGCCTCATCGCCTTCTTCGGCTTCGTCACACCGATCCTCTATCTGATGAAGAACCTGCTGGTCTGCCTGGCCTTCGTCTATTTCAACTTCATGACCAGGCTGAGGGTCTTCAACACAGAGAGGATGTTCTTTTGAGACCAGCACGTCAAGCAAAGACATTAAAACATACAGTAGGAGCAATAGACTGGTGCAGGAATGAGTCCTAAAACCCAGAAATGAGTTTGCATTTTAGCACTTCTGGTTCCCTCGTCTGGAAGTCAATGGGTTTTTAGTCGGATGTCTGAAATAAGGTCTGTGGTTAACACAAGCTGAAGAGATTTTAACGTTTTGTTCTATGACATGAAATACATCAATAAATACCCCACTAGTGAATTTCGAAACCTTTACATGTCTTCAAGAAGACGGTTGCTAACAAGTGGCTAAATTAAACTACTAAAAATCATCCCGCCGAACACTAGTCTGCCTTTCGCTTAGTGGTGGTGACATGAAGTCATGCGAACGTGGTAGGGCTGTCCTGAATACCATTTTTTGGCCTCCGAAGCTTCGGTGAGAAATATTCAAATGTATTCGAAGCTTCGAGGCGTGGCGCAGCGCAGCAGGCTGACATGTTCTTCTGTCTGTCCGTCTCCATCTCCCCTAACTAATAATAATTCATGTTGAATATCAATAATGAATGATGTTGTGGGATTATTCCTTATTTCATGAGCTATTTTAGGATTTATACATTATTATTGGATACTAGTACAGTATATAAAACTAAAACATTCAAATATTGATTTGGAGGTTGATTACCATGGCAAGGGTCGTAGCTCTGAAGCATTCGGGTCAGCCCTAGATCGTGGTGTATTTCGTTTATAGCCCAACGTTAGCTTTTTATTTCTGGCGATTGCATTTACGCTTCAAATATGTTAAAGTGGTGTTCATTTGTGAAGATTATCTTACGGAACAAAACTTGTCAGTATCATAAACATTTGTTTGCCACACAGAGTTTATTTTCTGCAATAATCCAAAACCCAATGGAAAAATCCCATTGGCTTTTTGTCGAGGGAACCAAGGCGATGCCAACTTCCGAGTTGGCATACAAAAATACGTCATCCCTGCAGCGCTCTATAGGTTGGTACAATCAGGATGCTAGGATTCAGGAGGTGGTTGCTCCAGTTCTTAGGAAGAACTTTAGGCACAATTTAAGTAATAGTATGAATTTGCGACATTTTGTTAAAATGCATGATGGTACTTTTCACAGGCCAAAAGGGAGCTCTTAGGCAATGTTTTCCCATAAAGGACATTATGTGTCAAATGACTGTTATGTATTATTTACCTTTCATGTTCAAACATACTTTTTTTACCCCTCAAAACCCCTCACCCTCACCAAGCATGGCACTTTGGGAATGTACCTGTCATATATGTTATTTGAGAGTTTATAGCAGATTTTTTTTCTACCATCATAAAGTGCAGTGATCATGTAAAAGCTTAAATCCATGTTGTTTATATTAGGTTTTTCTTTGCCAAGTTATATTCACAAAAGAAAAACAAAGTGTGAGTTTGTATCATTGATACATATATATTTTTTGGTAAGATTAATAAAGAAAATCATTCAAACATACGTTTCAAGTTTCAGTAGTGTGATTTATCATGTATACAGAATGTTTTTGACCTTCCTTCAAACGTTTTATACTGGAATTTATCGCATTTCTTTCCAATCACTGTCCAAGAGACCAGGTTTACTGTCATTATTCTGCAAAACATTCTCGTCACGTCTTTACTTTAGCTAACAGTTCTTTATTTGATTCATCCAGAACAATTTGAACATTTTATTCTTTGGCTTTGTGCCCGCAGTTGAAAAGTATTGGTGCAACAGAGAAAACGAGCAGGTCATTGGTTGGTCACTTCTTGTAACACAGTGCTGAACGGGCAAAACTAAAGAGAGGAATTCACTGGTATCGCCGTTCATGTGGTATTCATTGGAAAAACACATCCTTCTGAGAATTTTTAATGTCAGCTGTGTCATGAAGTTTTGGCTCCAACTACACACGCAGATTAATGGTTGCATTTTTATTTATAATATCTATTATATAACATCTTGTATCTCTATTATACTGATTTCTCAAAATGTCTTTTTGCTTAATTTTGGTCAATATAGGGATGGGTAATATGACGATATATATATCATCAAAATGATATAAAAATGGCTATTGTGTATATTTGTCTTTATTGTTTCTATCAATATAGGCAAGGCCTGTATTTATTTATTTTTTTCTCTTTAATTTCACTTAAAATTGTTATGTACATTTTGCACTCAAGTTTTTAAAATGAGAAAATACTCAGTACTTTTCATTTGTAAACAAAAATGGGCTTTTCCATGTGGTTATTTCATATAGACTATTTATTTATTGAATTACCAGAAAACATGCTATATCATGATATATATCGTTATCAATATAGGTCAATTCGTATCTCAATAACAATATATATCATGATATATATTCCAGTATACATAACAATATACCGTATATCATGATATGATATGAATTGAATGAATGATATGAAGTGATCTACTGTATATCGTGATAGAAGATTTTGGCCATATCGCCCAGCCCTGACAGTATTCAAAATAAAATCATGCTGAACATTAGGATTCTTGTCATGTTTGGTTCATTTTCAAAAAAACAACCGTATGAACACCACATGAAGATAAGCAGCATAAGCAAATGTAGTGCTTATATTTGCTCTACTCTGTATAATCTTGACTTTTTCCTCCCCAGCTAATGACATGGAGAGAGATGTTGACATCCCCTCCACTGTCCTCACACATGTGGAGCAGGTAACACCAGTAACACCTATCAGTCCAGCTGTGCCAGGGCCAGCTGTGCCTGGGCAAGCTGGACCGACTCCCATGCCACTGGGAGGAAGCCAGCTCAATGACAGGAACCAGAACGGAGCAGGGGCTCGACCAGAGACCAACGGGACAGTCCCGGGGATACCGGGTAATGCTGGGAGACCGTTTAGCATCTCTGGGTTGAGCTCACGATCAGCGAGCACCACGGCGTACCGCATATCTCCGTATGCCTACACGGGTCCGCTGAGGTTCCTGTGTGCCAGCGACGCACGAGCGGACGTGTTTGTGCACAGCTTGTAGTGTTAGATTCTCCTACATCTTTGTGTTTAACTCATTGTCCATTTAAAGGACAGGTATTTCACAGATACTTGTCGGCATCCCTGCAGACAGTATTAGGCCACAGTGGTCAGATCTCCACTCACTTCCCCTTATAGGAAGCAGGATTTCCTCCTGTCCTCTTTTTCTACTGACTTGTATCATCACTGCACTCCTCACCCGAAGCCCCCGCGGACCTCCAGGGGGCTACTATCCCACGAAAACGCTCACATCAGCAAAGTGTTGCAAACCTCATTTAATCCTCATTCACTCTGGCTCAGTTATTGTGAAACTGGCACATTCCTGATCAGATGTGAATCTTCTGAAACTTCTTCAAAGCCCGTCTTGCTGAATGACATCTGCTCTCTGGCACAGATTTAGCACAGACTGAAGGGCTATTTAAATAGATCAAAAAACTCAGATAAAGGCAATATATTGAACTTTAGAAAAGCCTGTTTGCATAAATTAATTCCCAAAATCCATCATCCGCTTCCACTTTTTCCTTTGATTTATTAAAAATAGATTTATTGTCCTATCCTGACACTGAGTTATATTGAAGCTATCATGGGCTATCATGCTGTTTCTTGTTGAATAACGAGATGAGATTGCTCGCTTCCCACTTCCTTCCTCTCCTCTTCCAAAAAAAAAAATTCTGTGAAAGTATGTGGAAATTGCTGTCGCTTGACTAAGCTTAGCTACCCATGTGACAGGATACCCATCACTGTGATTAAGAGGGGAAACCATGTCTCTGTGTCATTGTTGCTCCATGTCACACACCTTAGCACACACCAGACCCCTTCTCTCATGACTGGAAAACTCTCCTACAACCTCATCCACCACTAAGGATAATGTTACCCTGTTCAAATGTTGCGCTGGTCCTCTGTCTCCTGCAAGTCCTTTGCATCACTGCAGACATAGGTATGTACCCCTGACACAATTTCTGTCTATTCAATGTGGCTGTGAGTTTGAGTAATCGGATTGTAAATTCATTTTCTGAAGCTGTTCTGTTCTACTCCAGACAGTGGCTCCTTCCTGATCTTCAATGAGAACCACAACAAGTGCATAAGGGTGGAGAGTGCCACCTTCTTGACGGTGGCCCGCTGCGATCCTCATGCCAAAGACCAGCAGTTTCGCTGGGCCTCCGAATCGCGCATCCTCAGCCTGTCAACCAAGCTCTGTCTGGGGGCCACAGAGATTAAAGACTGGGTGAAGGTCCTCCTCTTTGAATGCGATGAGAGTAGTGACCTCCAGCATTGGCAGTGCAAGAATGAGACCCTCTTTGGCCTAAAAGACCAAGACCTGCACTTAAACTGGGGCAACTTCCATGAGAGGAGCGTAATGATCTACAAAGGCTCAGGGGCCTGGAGTCGCTGGAGGATATTTGGCACCCAGGGCGACCTTTGTTCAAAGGGGTATCAAGGTAGGAATTGAGGGGACACAATCGATTCTAATAAAGACAAAGCCTCAGTAGTGTTTACTGTAGAGTCTAATCTTTAGAAAGACTGGAAGAGTGTTTCAGAAAGTCCTGCAAAAGTGTTTGTTGTGCAGAATCTTCCCATGCTGGAAATTGTTGTCAGATATTTAATTTTTCAAGTTAGGACAAAAATACGTTTTTGACAAGCAATGCTATATTCATCAAATTGTGATTTCTACCATGTAGACACAGTAATCCATGGCTGTAGATTAGATGTCATTTAAAATGTAAAGAAAGGTCTGTTAAAGTGATGGACGTGCTATTTGACAACATTTTTGACCTTTTTAAGTTAATAATTGATCTTGATGTGATCAAGATTCTGTTTGTCTTGTAATTTATTCTACACAAAAAAAAACATAATCAGATCAGACCGCAGTTTACTAAAAGAGCAGGTTGTGGTCCTGATGCCACTCTTGTAGTCAAGACCACCTAAACTGAGACCAAATCACCAAGACCAGAGTGTATCAAGACAGAGACAAGACCAAGACTTTGAGGGGTGGAGACCGAGTCAAGACCAAGACCAGACCAGTGCGAGCGAGTCCCACACTGCAAGACAAAAAAATCCAGAGAGACAGAGACAGGACCGAGTCAACATGCGGTTGATTCCGAGACAAGACCGAGACCTTCAATAAGACCGATCTTGAGTACTGCAACACTGCCTGATGCTTATTTTGCACAGTTGTGGAAAACCCTATACACTCTATTCTTCTAAGTTTGGACATAGTTATTGACCAGACGATTCGTTAAAATGAAGTAAAGGCATCAGAAGAAGAACAGCATTTAATTAAAGTGAGTGCTTAAGGCCGACTACCCATTTAATAAGGATTCAAGCACATTATTATGTCCAGAATTATCCAGAATGCCACAATCGGCAATGTGTCGCAAATATCAAGCATGTTTGTTACAAGGGGACTCCACAGGACTTATCGGAGCAGCAACGAGATCCTGCAAAACCTATTAGTAAAACTAATTTATGTTATTGATTAGAAATACATCGTAAATGGTATACTAACCATTAGCATATCAGCATAAAGCCAAAAATATGTGGATTAGGACCACCCCGTCTGTACACGCTACACCTTATCTACTCTGTACACAATGGTAGTGTATATAATGGTTGATGATAGTGTGCTTCCAAGTTTATATAGATAGATAGATAGATATACTTTATTGATTGCAAATTGGGAAATTCTAGTGTTACAGCAGCAGGTTATCCAGGCAATGCACAGGAACAGTAAATGCACAGTAAATATATCATATCAACACTAGAGATAAATATATATAGTATACACAATATAAAGAATATAGTAGAATACACTATAAATATACCAGATTACTACAACTAGCTTAGAAAATAACGAACATAGAATAACAATATAACATACTGTACACAATAGCAAAGTGTACAAGTTACAATTTTTGTTTTAAAATAAAATTAAATGAGGCAGGGAACCAATGTGAAAATTCAACATGTGCAACATTATTACAGGACTAAAACAGAAAGGAGTGTGGTTGAGACAGAAACTATAAAGCTGATAGTTCTCTGTTAGACAGAGGTGCGGTGTTGTGGTAACAGTTTGGGGAAGGCCCTTTTATCAACATGTCGTCATCACCACCCTTGTGCGTAAAGTAAGGTCCATAAAGAAATTGAGCTCTAAATTTATTGTGGAAGAACCTGACTGGCCTGCACAGAGCCCTGAACTCAGTCCCATCCAACACATCTGGAGCAGCGAGCCGGGCCTTCTCTCCCAACATCAATGGACAACCTCGCTAATGCTCCTGTGGCTGAACGGGAGCAAATCCCTGCAGCCAGGATCCAAAGTCTTTGGTGGAGAGCATTCCCAAAACATGCTTGTTATAGCAGCATAAAAATGGTCAACAATCATATTTCAGTGTAATGATCCAGTGTCCACATACTTTTGGTCATGTTTATCTAGTAGGTTGCTGATTCATTCTGCTAAACTGATTTCTTTAACTTCATGATGTGTGTCTCCTCAGAGATTTTCACAATAGGGGGCAATGCCTTTGGAAGCCCCTGTCAGTTCCCATTTAAGTTTTCGGAGAAGTGGTACGCTGAATGCACAAAGGAAGGTCGCTCAGATGGACAGCTGTGGTGTGCAACAGAGAGAGATTACGATGAAGTGCAGAAGTGGGGCTTTTGTCCCAACGAAGGTAAGAAACATCCATAATAACCAACATTCCTGAAGAATTCTGTCAACGAAACAATGCAGAATTGTCTTGTTTGTCTGTAATTTCTTTATCATTGAGGAGGTCAGTGCTGTTAGGTCTGGTTTCTGACCCCCTCCTCTCCACTAGCACAACAACACCACCACTTCCTCTCATGACTTGTCAACACAGCACTGTCCTTATTTTCCTCTTTTCACAGGCCCGTCTTTCCTCTGCCGCTGCTCTAAAACTGGGGCAGGAAAGGGCCAGAAAAAGATAGCGAGCTCACTTTTACTATTTTTTTTTTATGAAACACAGCACAGACAGGGGCGTATAGTAGAAAATGTTTCTCAATCATCTACATTTTCGGTTTTGAGACAATTATTGTCCCTTAAAATACGTTCAGGTCAACATGTATTACACTACTTTTACTTCAGGAAGTAAATCTGTTTCCCTCAGTTTGATCATTTGTGTCTGTACCATAATGCAGCATCCTCAGGTTGGGACACTGACCCGGTCACGGGGGTTCAGTATCAGAGGAACGCACAGTCAGTGTTGACCTGGCATCAGGCCAGGAAGAGCTGCCAGCAGCAGGGAGCCGACCTCCTCAGCATTGTCGAGCTACATGAGCAGTCATACATTTCAGGTACAGCCTTGTATCAGTTACCCATACTACTATGTTATATCATTGAGCTTTTGTAAAACAATTGCATTATAATGTGTGGATTTATGCAGGGTTGACGAATATTTTGGGAACATCTCTTTGGATCGGACTGAACAGCTTGGATTTTGAGAGCGGATGGCAGTGGAGCAACGGGAACCCGTTCAGATATTTGAACTGGGCTCCAGGTTAGTGAACACATGTATATACTACTACTGACAGGAGCAGGACTTATTAAAGGGGACATATCATGAAAAACTCACTTTCTCAGTGCTAGTTCACATACATTTGGGTATCTGGAGTGCCTACCAACCCACAAACTGTGAAATAAGACAACCCAGTCAGTTGTTTGTGGGCTGTCTAGATCAGAAAACATGTGATTCAACAAGCCATTCAGATCTGGCTCCCCTTCCTATGTCACATGCAGGCTCATTAGAATATATCACCTACAGCTTGAGATCTACCTTTGCAAAGTTGCGCCATATTTTTGTTGCAAGCCAATCAGAGCAGACTGGGCTTTTTCAGGAGGGGGTCTTAAAGAGAGTGTTTCAGACAGAGGGTGAATAAAGGTATAGTCAGACAGATGGTATGAGAAAAATATTGTGTTTTTTGAACATTAAAGGCCTTTGCACACATTGTCGCACATTTAAAAATAAGTACGACCTCAACTTTTGTCCACCATCAAAGTTTTCAGAACAGCTTTGATTTTCTGAGTTTTTTCACATCCGTTAAAAGGCAAAAGATTTGACTACTCAGAGCCACCATCCGTGCAAACTTCATGATCCAAAATGGCATCTGATAAACTTTCACTTTGTCTCCCAACACAAAGCACTTTACGATAAAGAAATAAAAGAATACAGAGACGCAGAATCTAAAGACGATTGTGGCCGGTGATTGCAAAACAGCTTGGAATCGGGGATGGTCAAAAAAAAAAAAAAAAGGATGTTCAAAAGATTAGACCGTAGTGATTGTGCTCTAGGAAGCTAAACGATAGCTTCTTGCTAATGTCATTCATTGATTAGCCCCGTTAAAGATATTTAAGCATGTAAACATGTTCTAGTAGAAACCCAAAATACAAGTATGAACCTGGAAATGAGCAAGATATGTCCCCTTTAATGTGACTAGCTGCATGATAATAACAGTAAGCTTCTTAAATGATTACATATGTGCAGTTTTTATTACAAATGCTCTCATGAATTATTAATGAAATTTTACATTAAAAACAAATAATGCATGGATCGATGTTTCCAACAGGTCATCCCTCGTCAGAGCCCGGGCTCACCTGTGCAACCCTAAATGCCGCAAAAGCCTCGAAATGGGAGAGCAACGCCTGCACTAAGAAACTTGGTTACATTTGTCGCAAAGGCAACTCTACCAGTCTGCCTGCACCACCAAGTAAAATAATATAACTCCAAATGATCTGGCTTATTATTAGAGTGAGTCTTCATAGTACAAACCGAATATGTTCTCACCTCTTTCGGTCTCTACCAACAGGCAATGACCAGCCCAGCTTCTGCCCGAGTCACTGGGTTCCATACGCCGGTAACTGTTACTCTCTGCAGAGGAGTAATAAGATGTGGAAGGAAGCTTTGGCTGCGTGTCGCAAAGAGGGAGGAGATCTAGCCAGCATACACAATGTAGAAGAGCAGAGCTTCATCATATCTCAGTCTGGATACTGTAAGTGTGCTATAAGTATTTTTTTTCCAGTGATTTTAGTTTTTTACAACAATCATCTACAGTATGCTGTAGGGATGTCACGATACCAGAAATGTAGTAGTCGATACCAATACCAGTGAAATTATACAATTCTTGATACCAATTTGATACCACAGTAGAAAACGAATAATTGTATTTCCCAAAATGTCAAACTATAAATCTAAAGAACAAAAAAAAATCCATCCAGAAGAAAATTGTGAGAAACTACCACATTAACATCCACAAATGCATTTAAAACCCTCAGTGCCGACAGATGTGCTCTGGATTGGCTTGAATGATCGTAGGAACCAGATGCTGTTTGAATGGTCTGATCACTCCCACGTTACCTACACCCAGTGGAGGATTGATGAGCCATCTCACGCCACCAACCTCCAGGAAGACTGCGTCCTCATCAGAGGAAAGGTAACAAATGCAAAAGGTAATGAATGCAATGATAATACGAGTGGTGCTGCTCTTACCTGCTGAATGTGGTCCTTACAGGACGGGAAGTGGGCTGACCACATGTGTGAGACGACGTTTGGATATATCTGTAAGAAGACGGCCTCCACTAGGCCACCTGAAGGCGCCCAAGAGAACACCAACCTGGGCTGCAAGCTTGTGAGTGATGTAATTTCCTTTAAATAATGAGTGTAATTAATACAACAATTAGTCTCACTGTGTTTTTTATCATCTCAAGGGTTCATTTAGGTTTGGTTCTTATTGTTACAACATTGGATCTGAGAAAAAAACCTTAGATGATGCAAAGCGGGCATGCTCAGCGACTGGCGGTCACGTGGTGGATGTGGCTGATAGGTATATCTTCTTATTTATGTCATGTTTATGTCAAATTTCCCCCATATTGTAGTCATAAAAATGATCTAACATACCTATTTTTTAAAGAGGACCTATTATGCTCCTGTGCTATTTCCCTTTTCTTTAGTGTGTTATATCGTTTTTGTTCATGTAAAAGGTCTGCAAAGTTACAAAGTCCAATGTCCAGGCCAAAAGGAGTTACTCTCCCCCACAGGAACACTGCTCCTGAACTGCCTGAAACGCCTCGCTTGAAGTCCCGCCTTTTCTTCTGTAACGCGGTGATGTCACCAAGTAACACATTTGCATAATACCTGCCTAGCGGATAGTTTGGCACGCCCTCAAACAAAGCTAGTTGGAGCGGAGCTGGAGCGGATAAAGCATTTTTTTTTTTTTTGAACATAAATTTATGTAAACATGTTCTAATAGAAGCCGAAGTATGCACCTGAAAATGAGCATGATAGGTCCTCTTTAAAGTATTTCAATCACTTTGATTAGTCTTAAAACAAGAGTTGAATGCTGTAATAAGTTTCATTTTGAAAGTATTTTAAAGCTAGGAATAGTTTGTCTGTGTTCAGGCTTTATTTTGAGGTGATTTCATTGCTCACCATTCTGCTTTTATATGTTTTCATACAGATATGAGAATGCCTTCTTGACCAGTTTGGTGGGTTTGAGACCAGAGAAGTATTTCTGGACAGGTCTTTCCAACACAGACGACATAAACACTTTCAGGTGGACCACCAGAAGAAAAGTCACATTCACTCATTTCAACATGGGCATGCCAGGTACAGCACACTTCTCTTTAGCTGAGAATCTGTGCTTCCCAACAAGTTCATACTGTCTGATGCAGCAGGTTGATGTGTACTGTTTGACATTTTTATTGGATGAGAAGAGTCATGAGGCACTATGTTTGGTTAATTTAATGCTATGCTAAAGGCATGGCTCTATTGAGAGTCGGTCAGTCCACCATTTTGGGTCAGACTGAAACAACTATTGGATGGATTGCCATGAAATTTAGTACAGACATTGGTGTTCCCCTTAGGAAGAATTGTAATAACTTTGGTGATTCCCTTAACTTTTCATCTAGCGGCATCATAAAGTGAAAACTGATGGCTGATTTCCCATCAGCCTCAGCTAAATGCTGCCTTCAAATGTTTACCGTGTTCATGAGAAGAGTCCATATGAATGTGAATTTTTGTGAAAGCTCTGAGTTTACGAGTTGTAACGTGTTTGCTTGCGTTGTCAGAAATGGCGGAGGTCGTGGAAGTAAATTTTTCGGCGCATAATAATATTTTAGTCGTATATTGTCTTTCTTCGTAATTTTATTATATGTCTGAGGAAAATGTTGATATTCCAACAGTCTCATCTTTTTTCTCTGTCATTATGCCTTTGCATTTCCTTCATTACGTTACCTGCTTGCTAGCTAACTAAATTGTTAGCCTCTGTGGCTTCTGGACACCGACAGTAACGTTAATATCGCCGTTGCTTGGCAGCTCTAGTCTCACGACTTAACCACTTGAACACAAAGCATATTGTGTACACGACTTTACCGTGTCGTAACCATGAGCTCACGAGTTCCATTTGAAGACAGCAGTTTGTGTTTAGTGCTAAGCTAAGCTAGGTCAGCATGCTAATACGCTAAACTAAGATGGTGAACATATTGAACACTATACCAGCATTTAGCTCAAAGCAGCTCTGTGCTTACATACAGCCTCACAGGACACTGGCTGTAGACTCTTAGTCATTTATTGCTATATATCTTTTCTTCATTCACATTCATTGTTTACTCCATAACACCTTCCTTGATCGTTATAATTGATCGCAATCTTTACATCTTTGAGCTCAGTTCATCGATATTTTTCCCATTTCTTTTGCCACGTTTAATAAAAGACAGACACCAAGGATGCGTTGCCATGACAACTGGGGTTTTTGCTGGATTATGGGATGTTGTCAGCTGCAGCAACATGGAGAAGTATATCTGTAAGAAGCCAGCAGAGGGTGTACACGTGACCACAGTCCCGCCCACCACTCCGACCCTGAGCTGTGAGTCAGGGTGGACCCCTGTTGCCAGCAGGAACGTCTGCTACAAAGTAGGAGGACAAACTGAACTAAACTGTGAAATTGGTGCGATTTTAAGTATGTCAAACTCAACACATTTTTCTTTTTCATTAAAAAGCTTTACAAAAAAACAAGGAATCTTAAGAAGAATTGGTTGGAAGCGCGGGACCACTGCAGGGCCATTGGTGGGGACCTGATGAGCATACACAGTATGAAGGACCTGAGCAACACTCCGTATGTAGCCGCTTGTATATGTCAGAATTAAAATTTTATTATGCTACTCAACCATAGAAGTAATCAGTGCTGGTGTTTTCTGCTGCCATGAAGGTTTCATTCCTCTAACCCAGTCTGGATTGGCCTAAGTCTTGGTGCCAATGGAGCTTTTGGATGGTCTGATGGGTCGCCTGTATGTAGCTCTTCATTGTCGTCACAAAAAGCTTTACTCACTGTTATTCTCAACCCTGGCCTAATTATGTGTATTTTTCCCAAAACTGTGGCCTAGTTCGAATTTGAGAATTGGGGCTACGGGGAACCGAACAACCACAATGACAACGAACACTGTACAGAAGCCCACATTTACTACGGACGGCACTGGAATGATCGGCACTGCGAGGACTACAATGACTGGCTCTGCCAGATACGCAAAGGTAACACCAACCGGTCTCATCACGGAGCTCAAGATAACATAGAACCATTTGTTAACAAAGTTATGTGATGTTAAAGTAGTGCTTTGCCCTGCTGTTAAGACTTCCTTCATGGATCTTTCAGGTGTGATTCCCAAACCTGAGCCTACCGTAGTTGAACCAGGTAAGTTTCAGCAGTGGCCTCCTCCCGAAACAGCTCCAGCTTCATTTCCTTGATTTACTGAGCTAACTTTCTATTTCACCAATTCTCTTTTTCGGTCCACCACTT
>CAKAOI010026050.1:0-44202 GCA_916701655.1 Sebastiscus albofasciatus | reverse complement strand
GTCTCCGGCGGCAGCAGTCAACTCTCAGCTATGTTGTTTGTGTCAAAAGGGAGAAAGGAAAGCTCTGTTTGTGTAGGGTGGTGGTGCAGGAGGGGGGTGGAGTAAGAATCAGACCCAAGTATAGGCTGTCTCGCCACAGTAACTCTCCCCACCCATTCTACGCCCTTTTCTCCCCTTTCCAAGCTCCCTCTGCTTTCTCTCTATCCCGCCCTCGCACTCCCACCTGCTTTTTTCGGGGCGGTTTCGGGGGGCAGCGGACCAGGGCGGGAAAATGTAGACAGCCTCAAAATGGAGGAGTGGAGAATGACATCAAGGAGGCCAACTTCAAGGAGAGTTTCCAAACTGGAAATGTACTACGTTAAATGGTCGACTCACTCGAATTACAACCCTTTATTTCACTACTAGATAGAGTTTTTTGAGTCTCTGAGATTTCTGTTGCCACCCACAATGCTATGGAAGTGAAAGGAGTTCACAAATTAAAATTTTAAAAATAAATGTAACTTTGGGTACCTCTTTCTTATAATGCTCTTATTAATGGCTCATAATTGATAAAGAAAGCATTAGTATATTATTTATTAACTATTAAAGAGGACCTATTATGCTTTTGTGCTTTTTCTCTTTCCTTTAGTGTGTTATATACTGTAGTTTTTTTTGTGCATGTAAAAGTTCTGCAAAGTTAAAAAGACCAAAGTTACGCCAAAGGGAGTTACACTCCCCCGCAGAAACTCCTGACCTGCCTGAAACTCCTTGCTTGAAGTCCCGCCTTTTCTTCTGTAACGTGGTGATGTCACCAAGTAACACATTTGCATAATACCTGCCTAGCAGCTAGTTTGGCACACTGTCAAACAAAGCTAGTTAAGAGTGGAGCTGGAGCGGAGTATTAAGAGTTTGGTTCGGTGGACCAATCGCAAGAGTGGGCCGGCTGACCAATCAGAGCAGACTGGGCGTTTTGAGACAGCCGGTATGAGAAAGAATAAAGCGTTTTTTGAACATGTTTTGAACATTAAAGCATGTAAACATGTTCTAGTAGAAACATAAAATACATGTATGCACCTGAAAATGGAGATAACAGGTCCTCTTTAACCATTAACAAAGCCATTATAGATACAGCGTATTAACCTTTATTAGAAAATGGTTCCTATTATTCACTGCAGTGAGCACCACAAAAGATATTCCACTCACCTAAAATTAAACCTAATCTGCGTCGCCAGTTCACATTGTCGCCTATTTGGGTGACCCAACCCTTCAAATTTTATAGTTAATGTTCTTTAAAGGTCGTGCCACGATATAAAGTTTGGCATATGTATTTAATTTGACCACATTAAGTCCCTGCGACTTAACGAGACTTCCTCAACTCTGTGTGTGTGTGTGTTGGTGACCTCTCTCTTATGGGGTTAATGCGTTCAGTGTGTTGTTTTGCCTTTTCTCTAATCAGATGAATTCCTGTCGTGTTCAACTGTTAATGCTTTCTCTTTATATAACAGTAAACATTCAAGTTTACTTTTAAATCCCCAAGACATGCAGAGAGAGATACTTCTCCAGTCAGTGCACTTTTATCAGTTTGCTGTACGAGCATCGAGTCTACGAGGGCAGAACATCTCCTTCAATCACCACGCAGGTTCTAGTAACACAGCGTGTTGCCTTCCTGTTCAGACCATATAGCTGCTGTTTGTTTACCGAAGTGTTGCTTCTCGGGAACATCTATCGGGGGAAGAGGGAGAGCCACGGCGAGCTTTGGACTACAAAGGCGGGAGAGAACAAAGCAGACCAACTGCCCGCGGCCTGTCAGATCCAGTCGGAGTAACCCAAGGATAGATCCAAGCGTCAATCTGAAGGCTCTCAGAAGAACAGGAGCAGGCTGCAAACAGCCTCGGCATGCATGGCTAACTGGGCCGCCTGTGTCACACGGCTGTATGAACACGTTAACAAGACGGCGGCAAACAGGGAGGACGGCGTTGTGATGGCCGCTCCAAGGCACGAAAATGATGATTCCAGCTAAAGTCAGCCCGTGGACACTTCAAAGTCCTGAACAGATTTGGGATTTCCATGCCTAGAAATTACCTTTAAAGCAATTAAAACTGGCAGAATTTCGACTTCAGGAACACCTCGGGATAATTGCGCTGTCAGATTTGAGCCTTTGTGCTGGAGCTGCCCAAAATATCTATTTTTATCCTCACAGACAGAAAGTATAAAAATCATAATCCGTGATAGAACATTTATAGAGGCCTGCAGACCAGCCGAGCCTGCTTGTTTCTCCTCTGTCAGTGTGAAAGTAGGCCATGGGCTTCAGAGACAGTGGAGGAGGAATGATGTAACCAGGGACCTATATGTGTATGTTGTTTTCTCCCCGGAGCTTTGCCGCACTCTGCCACTGATCCACTCTTCTTCCCAAGCATTCGGTTATTGTCAAATATAGTCAAATAATAGAAACGCATCCGAGCTGTTTAAAATATCTACTCTATATGCACAGTGATTTTTTTTTTAGTCGTTACGTGACATTCAAGGTCTCTTTTAATGTGAACATTTTCTTTCTTTTATTGTCACATGTATGATATTAATCCGTCTGTCTTGCTCTCTCCTTCTTTCTTGATGTTAATTAACTGGACTACCTTCCCAGAGGGCTCTCTGACGATGCCTATTTTTGTCCCTGTGCTCGCTCGCCGTGTCATACAACGTACATCTCAGCCCCCTTTTTCTCACGATAATGATGATGCATGTAAAACGCACTCTGTCTGCAACATCTGAGAGTCATGTTTTCTTTCAGAAGATGCTTTTCATTGACATAAAGGCTTTTAAACATATGATATCTTCTCTCAACAGGTGACTGTGAAATGGCACTAAAACAGCACTTGATTCAAAAGTCAAGGGAGGCCATTTTATATCTCACATGTATTACTTGTAGCATAAATACTTAACTCCAGAGCACAAAGTTGAGCTATTTGTACTTGAATATTTCCATTTTTTACTCCACTAAATTTCAGAAGAACTTTTTATTATATTCCACTACATTTATTTGCTTTACAAATGAAGTTTTACAAACAAAACATATACTAAGCTTATGAAACCTTTTATTATTTTCCACACACAAAATTAAAAGAATATATTTCGGGACTTAAGGGGATTTGTATTAAACTACCTAACCATATAAAACTTTTTCTTCATTGATTACTTAACCTTGAGTACATTTTGTGATAGATACCACTTTCATATCTGCCTGTTAAAGGTGCTATTGATAACATTGATAACATTCAGCCACTAGATGTTGTGATAGACAAAACATTCATTTGGACCAATCAAACTTTTTAAAATGGTTAATTCACAATCTGTTGAATCTCTTCTTCTTTTTTAGGCAAACCATACTTTAATTTGGCACCTTTCTAAAAATTATGTGGATTATTATTATTTTAAAAAAAAAATTCGTCTACATAAAAATGTTATCTTTAACGCCTTTAAAATATGAAGCTACAGCCACGGGACAGTTAGCTTAGCTTAGCACAAAGACTGGAAACAGAGGGAAACAGCTAGCCTGGCTCTGTCCAACGGTAACAAAAATAAGCACATTGTATGTTGTTTGTTTCGCACCAAGACCGAAATGTAAAAACAACAATTTGTCATTTTACGGTGTGTTTTGTGCCGGACTACTTTGGACAGAGCCAGGCTACTGTAGCTGTTTCCCCCTGTTTCCAGTCTAAATTAAGCTAACCGTCTGCAGAGCTGCAGAGGTGGGACCAAGTCATAGTTTTGCAGGTACCAAGTATGTCTCAAGTCTTTGCACTCAAGTCCGTAGTCAAGACTGAGAAGTCCCAAGTCAAGTCCCAAGTCAAGACTGACGTGTCCCAAGTCAAGTCCCAAGTCAAGACTGAAAAGTCCCAAGTCAAGTCCCAAGTCAAGACTGACGAGTCCCAAGTCCCAAGTCCTAAACTTTGAGTTTTGAGTCCTAAACAAGTCATAATGCGCTCTTCACCAAATGTATTCAGTAACATAATGTTAGTTCTTCATGGTTTTCTCCTGCAACTTGATTGGATGCTGCCGGATTAGTTCAAACAAAGTGGACCAGGGGAATTAAGTGTAAGATAATCAAATGCAAGTCCCAATAATATTCACCAAAAATAAAGATTCCAGAGTTCAATAAAAAAAACGCCACTTTTCATTAAGTTAGCAATAAACAAGAAGAGATAGAAAATTAAATAAACCCAACATCTCTGACGTTGTTGGAGTTACATCCGATACCGGACAGTTGATCGTCTGTCAAGTTGAAACTACAACTAGCCAGAGGTGTGGACTGGAGTCGCATGATTTGTAACTCGAGTCGGACTCGAGTCACAAATCATGTGACTCCAGTCCACACCTCTGGCTAGTTGTAGCTCTACATCGAATTGACAGATATGAGAGTGATATCGATTTTTTCATCTTAGTTTCCACAAGAAAGCAGAAAATGTCCTAAAATGTCAAAGTATTCGTAATTCTTAATGCGTGACTTTTACTTGTAACAGTGTTTTTACAATGTGGTATTAAGCACAACATCTGAATACTTCCTCCACCACTGGCTGGCGTACACAAATAACCCCGCTCTTTCTTTCCTTATCTCTTCCAGTCTCCCAGTCCAACAGCAGCCTAAAGAAGCATCGCAGCCGGAGCATTTTCAGCCCCTTCTTTTGCTGCTTCCGCAACTACAATGACTACCACGTGGAGCCACCACCCGCCAACAACAAGACACTCGCTCTGCCCCCGCCGCCAGAGGAGAACGGCAGTCCTCCCAAGGTGAAGCTCATTTTTTTCTCTCACGTCCTTCTTGGCCGGACTCCAAATTACATACCATTTGCATCCGCATGATTTAAAAAACCTTTGTGGGAATCGGTTGATATTTTACAACAGGAATCCTAGTTTGACCGGAGAGATCCAGTAACGTTTGTTTGGCTTTGTTACGGGGAGCTTGTTAGGGGTTTGCCTTTTCCTGCAGAGAGCCGAGGCTGAGGCGCTGTGCAGCCTCGCTGAACTGCTCCCTCCACAAATTTTTCCAGCTGCTTCAAACCCGTTGAACCCAGAGGTTGTTTACCATCCGCTGCTTGAAAATACGGGCTCACTTCCCATCTCGCATTCTTCGATATCTGCCTACGCACACAACCGCGCGCACAAAATAACACTGCTGAGAAGCTCAAAAGACACACACACACACTCACACACAGTCGCTCGCCCATACCCATGACAACACGTGTACTGCTTTAATCCCCATAAAGTGGGCCTTGTGCGTGTCCGGTGTGATGGATTGCCTGGCACCCACGCCTCCCCCTCTCCTCACACACACTCTGACCAGTGTAGTGAGGATGTGTGAAGCCGGCCGCGGGGAAAAGGCGCCAAAACCCTCCGAGCTCCTCCGCAAACACGGCGTTCTGCTGCCAAGGCAGGTACACCGGGGCTATAAATGGAGCATCACATTTCCACTCCTGTTTACCTGTAAATGTGTCTCGTCCAGGGGAGGAATGTGTGGCCCTTTTACAGACACTATACATGTGGTCAGCGCTGACCCGCTCCGGACCCCCTCCTCAACAAACCCATTATATTAGAGTGAACCTCGCGAACCTCGCCATAAAAAGCCTTGTTATAGCGCGGGGCTGATTTTGGAGTCCCTCCCAGCAGTGTACTATTGCTGGATTTCTGGCCAGCCGTGTTTGTTACTATGGCAGCTCTGTTTGTTTTTCAGCAACTTGTTCTCACTCTCTATCACAGTATACGTCCCCTTTTTCTCCCTCTTTTTCTCCCTGCGCATTTCTTGATTATAGATGTTATCGATTTTCAAAGATTTTCTGTTTTTTACCACCCTGTCTCTCTCAATCTCTTTCTCTTTTTCTCTCTTGTTTATTTTCTCCAGTGTGACCAGGTCCAGGTCATCCCCATCCCCAGTGTATGTATTATTATCTTTCATTTCTCTTCATCTCGCTCCATCACATTCACAGTCACCTCCTCCCTCCGCTCCGCTGCATGTGGATGTTGGCACAAAGGTGATTTTTTTCTCTCGCACCGTCGTCCCATCCCGATAATCATTCGGCTTTGCTTCGTGCCGCTTACCCTCCATCGGTGGAATCCAAATCCATTTATTATCATATGATTTATTTCTGGCTTTGTCCTTTTGTCCGTCTCTCTCGTGTCCCTCCGATCGCTGGAACAGAACATGAGATTGATTTCCTTATTAGATCAGATTCATTGAATCTTACGCTAGACCTTTACAGCCGCAGTTTGGATCAACAAATGGATGAAAGCACTTGATTGAATTAGGTATTTGTCTGTATTGAGCACAATTACATTGCGATTATGCACTCAGTGGTCAATGAACTACTGTGTGTCCATTAGAAGGGGGGTTCGGCTTCAATGATTTGTACTCCGTCTGACGTTCGCTTGCTTTGTTTGTGCTGAAGCGGCAATTCATTTAGCTATTTTGGAATCTATACACGGTGCCTGTGGTTTACTGTAATTTAGGATATTCACACTCACAGCGTCTCACGTCGCAGCCAAGTTTTAAACTACACCGCCCAGCAGACACCTCCCTCCAATGGCAGGAAGTGCATGTGGCGACGAGGTCTGCTCTTATTGTATTCCCGGCAGGGCTCGGGCGAGGAAGTGACTTAAATAACTCGAGCTGATCTGGACGAGTTACGTCTGCGTCGCTCTTTACTGTGACGCTGTGTTAAAAACAACATCAGGAATTAGACAAACAAGACATCTCTGTAACTCGTTCTTCTTCGTTTTCTTACTGCAAAAATACCAAAATGATTTAATAATTAAGCTACAAGGTTATGTCAGTCAATAAACTATAATAATTGATAAAAAATATTAAAATTGTGTCATAAATAAACAAAAATATGAACATCTTTTTTCATAAAATATTACTAAATAAATGCACAAAACATATTGATCCAAATATTATTATTTATTTATTATTATTTGAACTATGCACATTTTATAGTTTTTGAGATGCTCATTTTTGTGAGTAGATCAAGTGCAAAGGCGTTTTCATAGTTTTGTTACATTCCGCATCAAGTGTAACGTAATGACATCATCACGAGCGTACAACGTGATGTCGCGAAAGACTGAATCTTTAGCTTTCGGCTGCAAAAAGAATGAACGCTGCAGCTATTATGGTTTTTATTTTACATCGATTTAATTCATTTGAAAGGGGACATACTGGAATTTACACTTTTACCTCCAACAGCATCTGTTTGTCTGCTTCACGGCGATCCAGAAAAATGACCTCTAATCAGTAAGTGTCTTGCGCTCTGTTTGAGCGTTATCAGATTAGGATAGCGCCCCCTGGGGGGCTGTTGCTTCGGGTGAAGTGTTTCTTTATCGCGGTGCAGCTCCCTGGTGAGAATGTCAAGGTCCCGGTCAATCGTTCTTTAGTTTGCTCAACCTGCATGTAATCACATTCATCACGGCCTGACGGGGTGTCATTCAGTGTCCTTGCTCACGGGGAATTCTTCCCATGATACATCAGCATGCAGTCCCGTGATAAGACGTGACAAATACAGTCAGCACCAAAACACAGGTACACGCAGACAGTGGCTGGCATACTGAGCAGCAGCGCAAGTGTGTGTGCGTAAGATTGACAGAGTCCTTGCTCCTCACCTCTATATGGATTTATGTGTGTGTGCATGAATGCATGGATGTACGTGTGTGTGCGTGTGTGTGAGTGTGTGTGAGTGTGTGCCCCCTATGGCAGCACCATCTGCCCCGTGCCTGTCTGTAACCCCAGGCCTGCTTGGCAGAGGACACAAGTGTTTCTCCTTTTTTTCCCCCCTCCCTGACCCTGAAGGCAGCACAGTCACAGAGCTCAGTCAACATGAGGTAACACAGAGAATATCAGCAGGAATTCAACCACACACAGAGGGCACATTAGTCATAATATTACCAGATGGACACGTAGTTTTGATGTGATTGTCATGGAAAAACATTCTCACCTTCCAGCTTCTCACATAGGAGGATCTGCTGTTTATCATTTTAAATGAAATATGGTTATAGGGTTTGGGCTGTTGGTTGAATTGTGGAAGCAATTTGAAGGTGTCACCTCGGGGTCTGAGAATTTACGATGAACCTTTTTCCATTTTATGCCATTTTATAGACTAAATGATTTAGCAGATTATCGAGGAAAAACAATGTAAATACTCAATAAATAATGAAAATAATGGTGCAGCCCTATTTTATCGGAAATACCATAATGCTTTCACCACAATACGTCACTATAGACAGTCATTGTTCATTTAACTCAGGTAGAGTGGTCACATGTTCATAAAATGATATCTTTTAACTAGGGCTGTCGCGATTAATTGCATGATTGTCCGTAGTTAATCACAAGTTAATCACAAATTAATCACAAATTAATTGCACATTTTTTATCTGTTCAAAATCGACCTATTATATTATCATAAAGTGGGCATGTCTGTAAAGGGGAGACTCGTAGGTACCCATAGAACCCATTTTCAGTCACATATCTTGACTTCAGAGGTCTTTTGAAAACACCCATGCTAGTTTTTCCTCGCCAAAATTTAGCGTAAGTTTGGAGCGTTGTTTAACCTCCTTCATGACAAGCTAGTATAACACGGTTGGTACCATCCTTAGGTTTTTTAGTTTCATATGATGCCACTATATTCATTCTAGCTTTAAAACTGAGCCCGCTACAACCGAAAATTCGCAAGTTGAGTTACGCTAGTACCGTTAAAACGAATTTGCGTTATTATCGCATTAACTTTGACAGCCTTACTTTTAATTCAGAGTAGAGCTGGGCAGTAATTCATTGGAATCATATTGTAACATTATGATTATATCATCATCATATCGAATATCAGTCTGTGAATTATTCCAAGCTGTGAATAATAGCCATTGCATTTATTTATTTATTTTTTATTTGCACACACACACAAGACTGCATAAAATCCAGATATTGAAAAAATAAGAAATGTGTCAGGAGAGGTCAAGAAGCCAAGGACCTCTCCTCAACCCTCAAGGAGAAAAACAAACGGACAATATTAGATATCAAGTTTAGGTTTACATGCTCGAGACATTTTTGTCTGATATAATGCACAACAATAGAAGGCAGTTCATTGCATCAAACATTCATTTTAATATCTCATCAACATCGTGACTGATTTCAGGCCCAGTCCTAGTTTAACTTTTAGCTAATTTTAGTTTTTTCTAGTATTGACTTATGATTGTTTTCATTATCAATTAATCTGGTCAATAACGTCTCCTTTCTCAGCAAATCCTCGTAACTGAGAAGCTGGAATTCAGTAAACTTTTAGCACTTTTGATTAAAAGAAAATTACTTACTGATTAAAAGATTATCAAATTGTTGCAGATTAATCTTCTTTCAAACAACAACTTGATTAATCAGTCAGCTATAAAGACTAGAGAAGAGTACTATTACAAAGACAAACATCCTGGATAAGTGACACTCCCTGCTGGTCTTTATGCTGTTAAGTGTTTCAGCCAAGCAGCCAAGTGATCATCTCCACCAGTCCAACTGAGCCATCATCCCACCCTCAGTACGAGTACGAATGTGTGTGAGAGAGTGTGTTCTGTAGCCCGTTCCCTCTAATGAACCTCTGTACATACATGATATTGTAAAAGGTGTGTATTGTCTCTGCAGCCTCCAGCCAAGTTCCTCCTGCCGGAGGTCAGTATCGCTGACTACGGCAAGAACTGTGTGGTGATCGACCTGGACGAGACCCTCGTGCACAGCTCCTTCAAGGTATTTTACCACACAAACTCTCAAGTGCACATTTCAGTGTCATCGTTTCAGTTGTGTCGTGCTGTGTTATTTCACAGCCTGAGAGGGATAATAGGATTATACAGAAATAAATCCCAAAGATGCCATTCTTTGCTCTGAATATGGGATCGATGGCACGATGACAATTAGCATGAGGTGCCACTGAGCTGGTGCACATAATCACAGGAGTGTGCCTGTTTATGGCTTTTATACAGCAGTTAGAACAGGAGAAGGCAAAAAGGAGGTCTAACTGTTACTATAACAAGGTGTTGGCATGGCAACCAATACATCCTCGGTAGCTGTGTGCATCACGCAATTCATCAGCATGTCCTGCTGTTGTCTTGTTAGAAACATGTACTGTATCTCTCCAGAATGACAGCTTTTTATGAGCTAACAGCCTTAAACTCCTTCCCTTCCTAAGGAGTCATCCACCTATAATGAAACACTTTGATTATTTTTTGTTTGTGAGACCCTTGCAGTTCATTTGGATGTAAAGTTTTCAATAATTTATTACACTGTAAGATCACCAGACTGCTTTGAAACCAGGGAGATACCACATTTTATGGTTTCAGTATCGCATTTTGCCTGCAAGTTCTTTTCAAACATGACCAGAGTTCACCTAAAAGATGAGACTCTGAAGAGTTGAAGGCTTTTATTAGATTCATTAATTGGATAATTATTCATTAATTATCTCAACCCAGAAGCATTTAATCCCTAATTTTAAAATTTAACAAGACTGAGAGTCTACAGCCATGCTAGCTGTACACTAGTGTAATGCTAATGTCGGCACCATAGACTGTAGGGTCGTAGTCACCGTGATGTCACCCATTGGTTTGTGGACTGCTGTTTTGAAGCCTTGGTTTTTGTTTTTTGTTGCCATCTTTTTTTTTTGCAACCAGAAGTGACACGAGAAGGTTAAAGTGGTAAGACGAAAACACGGACAACTCCCAGACCGGACAACGCCGTGGTAGCGACCTGTCAATCACTAAAGCATACCCTGCTTTATGGTCTATTTGACTCTAAATGGGACCATAATTTACTAAATGAACATCATGCTGTATTGAAGAAGACTTGAAACTAGCAATTGAGACCATAAACTCATGTTTACAATGTTTAACACCGGTCTCCTGGTTAAAAGTCGTGTGTTTGTTGGACCCATCCACCTCACCTCCCGCCCACCATAAGCGGTCTTTCTCGCTTTTTATTCTACATCACGAACTCTGAGCGTAGCATATTTACGTGAATGCGTTTACTTTGCAGTCAGTACGGGCTACATGACGTACAAATTACATGCGAAAAGCAAGAAAGGTGTTCTTATTGCACACTAAATGCCCCGTGCGTTATTGTGTCATTCATAGGCCTACTGTATGCATTTTCTTGCGACCAGGCTGGACACAACAACAATGCAATACCAAGAGCTACGCTGCTAGCATCGCTAAAATTAGGGGATGATTTTCACTGGAACTTATATAATAAAACGTTTGCTTGCTTGTTTTTATGGCACCACTATACCACTAACACATTTCAATACATTTTACTGTATGTGCTTTAGACTTCCCACAATGCACCATACATCCTTCGTTTGTCCCCTCAGACTGTAAAACATGATTGTGTTCATCATGTTGGTTAAGTATCTTAAATTAACTGACATATAAGACCCAGGTGGACGGTTATTTTCAGCCGTTCTGGGAGAATTCATGATATTTATACCGTGACAGATGACTAATGATAACAGCATATAGACTCGCACGTCTCACCATCAAAAGTTCCCTCTACTGACACACCTGGCACACCTAGTGACCCACTTCAGCTCAGCTCTGCCTCGGCCCCAGCTGATCTCATTACGTCTGTGCGCACTGTATCTGTGCCTTTTGTCCTCGGCATGAGAAAAACGCCAGAGAGGTTGTGCAGCAAAACAGCAGCTCAAGGTGAAGCTGAAGAATCTTTTTTTTTACTTTTATTCAGCAGTGAAAGGAAACTATTTGTTCCTTGAAGTAACTGCAGCGAAAACAGTACAAAGTACATTTTCATATGACAGTCTGGGAATTAATTTGCTGTGGAAAGTCATAGGGAGTGAAAAATGTACACACACACACACACACACTGTAGTGGACCCACCCAGTACAGTCACAAGCCAGCAGCACGGGGCCACACACACACACACACATGTACATGCTCACCCACACACCAGGGTGTGTCCAATACAGTGTACTGTTGCCTTGAATGACTGCGGGATGAATTTCACAGAAATCCTGGATCTGTTCTAATAGTCTGAAGGGTTTTATTTTCCTCCCCTGACAAAACAAGTCAGAAACTCCTTCTTTTTTTTCTCTCCTCCTTTTGATGGAACTCAGTCGCACACCGTATACTCAGAAAGTCAAAATGCATTTGGCTCAGAGATCAGTATGAAATGGATTCGGGCAATGCAATAAATGAAAATCAGTTGGCAGAGGACCAGAGCGAAACAGAAAGCGACACACGCATAGCATTTTCAGTTCCGTTCAGAAGCCTGCAGGATTTCCTGTAGATTTTTTTTATCTCTAGAAGTGAAGTCAGGAGGTCATTTTGGATCAAAATGTTAAGCACTTTAATTCTAAAATGTACAAGTCACCGTCGGTATTCGACAGTTAGTGCAGAAAAAACAGCCAGAACTGACAGGGGGACGTTTCACATGCGTGCACAGATGGACGTGGACTAAAAAAAGAAGCGTTACATAACACATCACATACTGTATGCTTTATCCCGTATCTTATGGATGAAAAGATCATTCCTGGGCCAGCTCCAGGATTAGATCCAGCGTGTGTTGGATGTGTACAAATGGCTGACAGCATATATGATAATAATAGTAAAGCTTATTTATATAACACTTCTCCAAACCGAAGTGCATTATAGAAAAAAAAGATGATAAAAGACTGAAATAGGAATAAAGTTTATTAGTCAAAATGAACGATATTGTAACCCTATGGGTAATACTCTCCTCCAATCACAAGCACGCATTCGACCACTGAATTTTGTATAAACGTAGCCGGCAAATTAGGACGTGCCTACCCGAATACATGCAGACCCCACGGTATAAAAGGCAGCGTCCCTCGCTGTCAGACATCCTTTTCTCTTTAGCAATTTGCCCACTAGCTGCGGTGTTTAATCCTTCGTCTCTGTGGATCAGTGTGGTTAAGTCGATGTGGTGTCGCGACAGAGCGCACATTCATCAAGCTCCTCCCACTGTGCCCATAGAGTCCAGTAGAGGGCTCTGCCTGTGCTCATAGAACTAGGATTACAATATCGTAACCTTCATTCTAACGTAATTCGACGGTGAGAAGTTGCCCCAAGCGATTACATTACAGCTCGTTCAGCGGCTGCCGGCCGCAGCGTTCTGGCTCAATACTGAACCAGTTTCAAAAATTGTCATCCCCATTAGTCACTTATACAAATGCATGGGAAAATAGTGTCCAGTCTGAAAAATACCAACGTTTTCTTCTAATCTGCTGCTATAACAGCCTCCACTTTTCTGCAGAGGCTGTCCACTAGAGTCGGGGACCTGACTGCTGGGATTTGATCCCATTCAGCCACAAGAGCATGAGCGAGGTCACGCACTGATGTGGGCGATAAGGCCCGGCTCACTTCAACTTAGAGGTGTTGGATGGAGTTACGAGGTCGGGCTTTTGTGTAGGCCAGACAAGTTTTTCCTCACCAAACAGAAAACCTTTGATTTATGAATCTTACCGCATTGATGTTGTCGTGTTTCAACTGATGCCGAAAAAGTCAGAAGCACATTATTATCATGCTGTAGCATTAAGATTTAACACACATAGTGCATGGACTGAGTTAGGCCTCCTTAACCATGTGAAGTTGTCTGACTAAATAGAGGTCTGAAATGATAAGTTTATGAGTCAATGGCAGGAACTAGATCTGCAACTATTTTGTCAAGTCATTTTTTTAAGCAAAAATGCCCAAATTCCCTGCTTCTATCCTCTGAGTCGTGAATATTTGTTGGTAGTATTCTAGTGTATGATTGTAAAAACAATGAAAATCTTTAGATTTTGGAGTGATGGTTGGACAAAACAGAAAATGCCACCTTGGCCTCTGAAAACTTGTGATGCATTTTTTGCGATTTGTAGATGGTAAAATAAATCAATCAATTGAGAAAATAATCTGCATATTAATCGTTTTGCCATAAAACACTTTTAATATAGGTTGTTCTCTTTGCTCTGCTTAAGAGTGCCTGTCTTTTTCTGTCCACATAATGGTAAAAATGTAATATGCACAGTGTATGAAACAACATAAGGGATTAGCCATAAAACCTATAATTATTAAATGGCCATGCGGTCAATAGAAATTAAGTGTTTTAGAAGAAGATGATTTGGTGAGAATGAGCTCCTTATGCAGGTCATTTCTTCAGATATACTGTATGTGGACAGACCTGCTATAAGCAGCTGTAAGGTGTTTTTCAGTGGCAGGTTTGGGATATGTATGTATGTAAAGAAGCCAGATGAAACAAACCAGAAGTTCCCTCCATCACGTCTGTTGAGGTCAACGCTGGTTCAGAGATCCATAAAACAAATACTCTCCGTTCTCCCCATTTACTTCATTCCTCTCCTCTCCTCTCTTCTCCTCTCACACATACATCCTCCTCCATTTCCCATATCTCTCGCCGTCTCGGATCGGGGCCCATTACAGAGCAGCTGTTGTGTGTTCACTCTTCAGATGATGGAGTGATTCAGTAGAAGAGCAATAGTCTCTCTTCATCCGTCTGTGTCTCTCTCTCTCTCTCCTTTTTCTCTTTTCTCTATGTGAAAATTGGACCAATGCCTGTCGCTGGTTTGGCTCATTACTGCTTCTGTTTTTAGACAGCCGAGGCTGCAGTCTTTACGTTCTCTGGTGTGAGCATTAACCAGAGCTGGATATATTACAAAATGGAGCACATATGTCTGTCATCTGTCTGGGATATCTGGATCTTTGATTGTGCATTAACTTCACTGTTGCATCATCAAACATCTCTAGTACAGTAGGTCTATTGTTCCACCGTCGGCACCGCCATAATGGTCCGAATAAACAGGTGACATGTGGAAGGTCAAAGTACTGTGTGTAGTATTCCTACAGCAAACACCCCCTCTGCTGGGTGGCATTGAACTGTACCTGCTAACTGCAGCACACAGTGTAACCATTAGGGATGTGGGTAGGTTTATATTCAAGCAGGTTTAGAGTTCATTAAAAAATCCTGTTACTTTTCCCCTATTTAGCATTTTTTTTAACACAATAATATAGTTGTACATAGCAATAAAGACATTTTAAGTGTTATTTAATGTACAGTAATTGTCAACAATTATAACATCCTCTATAAAGACATATTTTATATGACTACAACTGTGTTTTACGATAATATAATTAATTATTTGTTTATACAGCAGCTTCCATGGATACCCACAGTAGGAGTTATATCTTATTACAACGATATATAGTCATTTATAAAGCAATAAAGGTGCTATTGATGACATTCAGCCACTCAATGTTGTTTTGCTGCAATATCGTGGCCACTCGGAAGCAAGATTGAGCAGCGGCACTGCATCCATGTTATTATACATCCGTGATATAAAGTCATCATTAGGCTACTTTATCAAGGAATAATAATAACCTGCATTCTTTAAATATCATTGGATGCATTACAGTCAGTTCAGCTTATGATACTTCTAAATAATCCTCTATTCTTTCTTGTGTCTACAACAAACTATCCAAAGAGATGACAGCCGTCTTTGTGCATCTTAAAACTCAGAGAAGCATTTTTTTTCCTTTGCCTCTATGTCACATATTTTACTCTCCGAAATGACACCGCCGTGCCTCCCACCTAATCCTTTCATCCTCGTCTTTACGCCCTCCACTTGTCTTCCACCCACACCCCTCCGGCATATATCCTCCTCCACCTCCTTGCACCCCTCTCCTCTCCCCTCTCTTGCTTTTAAAGATGACACGAGTCGGCACTCCGGTCCGCGTTACCGTCTGTCATCTTGTTCAGCTCCCAGGTTTCTCCCCGGAGTCTCACTTCTGGTTTTTATTTAACACTGAGATGCAGAGTACTGGAGCAGAGGGAACCACACAGTATGCTTAAAGCCGTCCTAGTTAGCCTGGGGCACCTCATAGGAGTATTTTACCTTTCTCTATTTTTCTTTAACCAAAAAATATGGTCTGGTTTAGCTGCTTCCTTGTCAGATTGTGAGCAAAAAAAAAAACACAAGTGTTGAATCCTCTCTCTGTTTCTTGTCTTCCTGCAGCCCATCAGCAATGCAGACTTCATCGTTCCAGTGGAGATTGATGGGACTGTTCATCAGGTACCGTTGCACTGATATGGAGGATGAAATAATATGTATTAATTTATAAGATCTCCCTTGGAAGCTGTGGCTCCATTTTCTTCCCTTAAGTATTCATTATTCTCTATTATCTCACGGTTACGTCAAAAGTGGGACAGCTCATACACTGCTCCCTGCATTTATTCTGTTTTATTCTCCCCGTCTTTGCTCGCTGTAAAGATAGATGTGCCGTGACGTGACTGTGTCACCTGGTAAACAAATGTCACAAAGCGTGTTGAGGATACTGTTGAGTGAGCAGCAGAAGAGATGCGTCACTGATTATGAATACGTGTGTTTGAGAGAGAGAACACAGCAGAAAGGAAGAAACAGAGGCACCGTTTACACCTGCATTGTGAATACACTTCTGTATAAAGGTTGATTTTCTGCGTCCTGTCTGAAGAAGAAGCGGCTAGACCGTAGCTGTGACCTGGTTCAAGTAATCCAGGATAGGCTTTCTGTATCTGTCTCGGCCTATGCTTGATTACTTGCACTTGGGGGCAGCAACTAACCCCTGGAGACCCGCCGAAGAGGACGAAGACGAGCAGACATGGCAAATATGATCGCAAAGTCTGTTGTTGTGAAGGACTGGGTATTGAAAATGTTTAATCCTCTAACCTAACCCAGGTCAGATACTTGTGTGTTTACTTACTCTCAAAGTCTCTTATTGGCTTCAAATATGGATGTATCACACATTTTCTTTTTCAGGATAACCAAGGTCATTTTCGAATTAAGAAATATTTGATGTGAATAATTGCAGTCAAAATTTATGATGAATCATATACTGTAAATATGTAGACTTGAGGTTCACCTTGAAAAAAATCTGTATTTATTTAATGCATTTAATTCTAAAGGTATCAAATATGACATTACAGAACTGTAATCCAACTAACGAAATGAATAAGTAAGGGATAATTTACAGCGAGCCGGTTATTGTTGTGCATTGCCCTGATGGGGTTTATTTCACAACAATGACCGGCTAGCTGTACATTATCCCGCTTATTCCACGGCTGCTTACTTAAGAAATTTGACACAAAACAGTCCACCAGAGTCCGACATCAGAACTGCGCCCATAGCAACGGTCTGTTACACATATAGCCGTTTGCTATAAAGAAATAACAGACGCTGTGATTGACCAATCAGAATCGAGTATTCAACAAAGCTGTGTAATAAAAAAAATAAAATTGACAAAGTGTAACAACAAACATTCATTCCAGCCATAACTCTCACTTTTACTCAAGTCAAACCATGTACTAACCTTTCTGACTTCATAAGGGTCAAGGGTCAAAACCTAGAATGTAAAAGTATTATAAGCAATAAATAATGGACAACGATTCAATAAGACTCACTTAAACAGTGGGTGAGACGTCAGCGTCCCACTGAGACATTTAACGCCAGGCCTCAGTACTTGGTATGGACCTTTTCATTGCCATTCTGTTGCTAGGGCAACAGCTGTGGTCCAAGTTTACTTCCTGTCAGTTACTACATTAACAAACGCTGCAACAGGAAATACAAAGGGATGTTTATGTTGTGAAGTGTGAAAAGGTCTACAGTGTTTATTTTTGTGTCTTTGTTTCAGGTGTACGTCCTGAAGAGGCCCCACGTGGACGAGTTCCTCCAGAAGATGGGGGAGCTCTTCGAATGCGTCCTCTTCACGGCGAGCTTAGCGAAGGTTTGATCCCCACAATTTACCACTTACGATCACAGCGCTGTCGCTTTACACCCACTGTATTAACCTGATGTTTCTTTGGTTGGTTCAGTACGCTGACCCTGTGGCAGACCTGCTGGACCAGTGGGGGGTGTTTCGCGCCCGGCTCTTCAGGGAATCCTGTGTTTTCCACAGAGGAAACTACGTCAAAGACCTCAGCCGGCTGGGCCGAGAGCTCAGTAAAGTCATCATCATAGACAACTCACCTGCCTCCTACATCTTCCACCCTGAGAACGCAGTAAGTCAAGTCCTCTTCTTGTTTGACCTAAAGGCTCCATTATGAGCCCGCACCTGTTTTGGTGAAAGCGCTTCTAAAGTTTTTGAACCCTCATCTTGGTGTTGGTTACAGAGACATTTTAAAGGAACAGTGCGTAACATTTAGGGATCTATTAGCTGAAATGACATATAATATTCCTAACTATGTTTTCATTAGTGTATAATCACCTGAAACTAAGAATTTGCCATGTTTCTACAGTAGCCCAGAAAGGACAAACCAAACTCTGACTCTACAGAGAGCCTTTTGTGTTTTTGCGTTACCTGAAGGCCACCATAGTTCTCCGACACTCTTGGAACGAGAGGGGTGAGCGGAGGGTTACTCACTTGGTTGCAATCTGCAACCACACCACTAGATTCCACTAAATCCTACACACTGGTCCTTTAAACTAGATTACTTTATAATCATGCAAGATTTTAAAAACAGGATTAAGGATTATTCGAGCCCTGAATGTGTGCTCAGTCCTGGCACTGAATGAAAATTCTTTGGTTTATGTAACTTGGTGTTTGTTTTAAGTCTGTTGTCCCCTTTTTTTGTGAAATGTTTTACGTTGTTTTTAACACTTTGCTGTTTTGTTTTTAAGTCTGTTATTTGTGTTTTTATGTGGTGCTTGTGTGAAACTTTAAAAATGCCATCATGGCCAAGACTAACTTTGCAAATGAGATTCAAAAATCTAAATAAAGCTAAAGGTGCTGAACACAGGATTGGGAGCATTTCTATTGCCTCTCAATGGCTCTCAACATGGCGACGGCGAGCTGGCGGCTCGTAGCTAACGGTGCTGACAGAGCTAACAGTGTTAACCTGAGGGGGAACCGTAGGTTGGGCGCTTCGCTTCCGTGTCGATATCAGCTGTAACAGCCATATGAACGCAGTGAGTGACGGCCGTGAGCTAGCAAAAGCAAAGAGAAACTCTGATTACAACACACACGGAGGAGAGTGACTTCATTCTCTGCTCAGGTAGACATTACTCCTCTATATATTTACACAGTTAATAGTTGTTTGCTGCAATATTAATACTCTGAATATCAAATTTAGCACTTTTAAATAAAGAATTAAAACATAAATTGTCCTGGACTTGTGGCATCTTTTGTTCATGTTACAGTTGCTGTGTTGTTTTTGCACATCACGTATATACAGTATGTAGATGAGGGAAGGCTAGATGTTGTGTTCAGGTACCAGAAAAAAATGTTACTTATTAGGTGCTGATGAGCTCTTTCTGCCTGCTACGTTATCTAAGAGTCTTTTTTAGGAATCTTACTGCTTTTGTTCACACTTAAGTTCACATCAACTCCTTTTTACATGAAACCTTAAACATGGAAAACGTCTGAACGATTTTTAAGGTGAATCTACATATAAATGTGGGCTACAAAAGGGTTCTTCATGTCCCCAGATCCTGACTGAACCAGGGTCAAAATACACCGGTACAACAGAAATAAGTTAGTTATAAAGTTATTAATGATGGTAAATGATTATATATGCGAAACGTTGTCAGTTTTATCTGCACTGTTGTTTTAAAAAACAGCTTGAGCCAGAGGCAGTGTTCCCAGTTTTATGAGATTTCTCTCCTCTGCGGAGAAGTTGCTCTGCGGAGCTGCTGCCACTCTTCATGCCTTTGATGCATTTCCCCCATTAATTATTTACACAAAACTCGCACCGTCTCCTCACCTATAATGCAGCACTTTAGCATCGACTGTCAGTTGAGTTTTCTCCCTTCAAATAAATAAAATCTCCTCTGTTTCCTCTCTGTTTCCTCTCTCCACAGGTCCCAGTGCAGTCCTGGTTTGACGACATGACGGACACGGAGCTGCTGGACCTGATCCCTCTGTTTGAGGGCCTTAGTACGGAGGAGGACGTTTACAGTCTGTTACAGAGCCTGAGGAACAGGTAGCAGACGGCGGCTCCAGCTGGTATCTTCCTGCCTCGGGGCCACCGCTGCACAGAGGCCTCACCTCGCTGCCACGGCCCCCGCGGCCCGGCTCATGTCCTCCGAGCGGCGCTGGGAGTCCCAGCGTGGCTCTAAACCCGAGGACTTCAGGCAATCGCTCCGGTCATAAAGAAATCTAGAGACAACAACTGTAGGGATCTCTGGATTCTCAGTCTCTTTGTACAGGACTCCTACTGACAAAAGATTATATCACTGTATGTATATACTATATGTTTCTAAGCAAGACATACATAAAGTAATTTTTCTATCAGAGAGCGGAGGTTTTACTATTCTATCAAGTAATATTTTAGTTACCAAAAATAATCCAATAGACAGAAGGAAGAGGTTTTGGGTGACCTTTTGTTTTCTTTGTGTTGAGCTGTGCTATGCAGGCTGTTGTATCTCGTCTGACCTTTCATTCAAACAACTGTGATTTATCTTCTCTTACAGAATGAAGTGCCTTCATTACTGTGCTGATTTTGTTGTGTCGGGTTATGGGGTGCGCATTTTTATGCTGCATATTTACTCAAATCTCTAAATGCGTATTAACTAAATCCTTAAATTGAAGTTGGAAACAAGTCTTTGGTAATTGTCGTTTAAAACAGAAAAGAATAATGTATCCAGCTAGCCTGTTAGACCCGGATGATTCTTTGCTTTTGAGTTAAGTGACATTGAATTGTTAAATTTACCAAAGATTTCTACAATTCAATGTGCATTTGACGTCATTTGATCCTTGACAGTGACTGTAAATTGATAATCCTTAAAGACATTGAAACCCCACTTGATTATTGAAAAAAAAAAGAAGAAACCTTTGTGATGACATTGCCGTCCACCAATAAATGTTAAACTTTTGAGGAAGATATAATAATTAGCTTAGATTACATGAAATTCTATTTATTGGGGAAAAAGGGGGTTGGGTGCATTGTAAAGACTGCTGTTGAAATCGTACTGTACAACATTATTAAAGTTGCAAGTTTGCACACTGTCAGTTCGTGCCACAGTGTAATGACTAACAGACCTTAAAGCTGCTATATTTCATATTAACATGTCAGCAAATGACCATATGTAATGTGCAACCCGGTCTCACAGGAAGGTGTATAAACAGCACGACATTACATGGACATTCTGCGTGTCATGAGGACGCATTTTAGGCTTTTTGCGTGTCATTTGTACGCCACGCAACAAAACGATGGCAACGTCAGCAGTTAGGTTCTGGCAACAAAACCACTTAGGTTTAGGAAAAACGTCATGATTGTAAATGTAGTAAAATATGTACAAAAACAACTTAACATACTGTAAGTACGGAAAAAACGTCACTAAAAACACATCACAAACACATGACAAACGTCCCTAAAGTAACTTACAAAACAAAACACCGGTCTCCTGCTTGAAAGTCCTGTGTTCCAGTGTTCTTTCTCGCTTTTTATTCTAGGTCACTAACTCTGACTGTTGCACATGGTCACTACATTGCGTAAAAATGACACGCCAAAAGCAAGAAAGGTGTTCTTATTGCACTGCAAATGCCTTGCGCAATATCATTCATGTCATTCATACGCCTTTTCCTGTGTAATGTGAAAGGGGTTGCTTGTTGTGACAAACCAACAGAGAATTTTCACCCGACTCTGCAGTTTGTTTCAGATGTTTTCAGTGAAAACGCTCTAATAAACCAACTGTACGCTACCTGTTCAGCACCAAACAGTAGACGGAAAAGGTTAGCCACTTGCTGGTGAACGTAAGGGAGCATTTAGCAGCAGATATTTCCCTCAGGAGTTTATGGAGACCAAAAACAGAGCTCACTTGGAACCGTTGTTTTTTGTTTTTTCACTGACAAAAGTTGCGGATAGTATAGGTAACCTCACTCGAGGTTCTGAGCGAGCTGAGCTAACACTAGAAGGTGGGGTTAGAACACTGCAGACCACTGATCTGGTCAGACAGAATCATCACTAGCATGACACGGGACATCCTGCACAAACCCACTATTTTTAAATTAGCCAAGCTGTCGTCAATAGTGACCGCAATTTCTTTCACTCAACCCAAATTTTTGACCACGCCGTGGTCAGTTGCCGAAGTACAGACGTTCCTCTGTTTGGTTGCCGATGAAAGGATCCTGCGAGAGGACACACTGTGTGTGTGTTGCTTTGTAGATGATGTCATTGGCAGTTTCACACGGCGTCACTACGACGATCGGCTAACAATCCTGCCTACATTGAGGAGGTACTACTTTCAGTGGAAAACTGAGTAAAGTACCTGGTACCAAAAGCGAGTTGAGTCGAGCCAAGCCAAGCCGTACCATGCAGTGGCATTACATTCGGCATTAAATTCACTAGGTGGTCAGAAACACAACTCCAAATGAATGATAATGTTGCTCCAACTGTGTGTGATGTGTAAATAAGCAACAGGAGACGATATGTCACTGTTGTGTTCACGGCTTGTTTCTGCTGCCCCCTAGTGGCTAGAAAATCTGATGCATGTTTAGGTGACACACACAGGGCTGAACATTTTGCATTTTTAAACATCTAAACAAGTATTTTACTTAAAATTGTGAAATTGTAAACTTGATGTTCAAAGTTCATTCTTGACCTTGAAAACAGCAAGTGACAAAAAATGTCACTCATGAGGTTCATTTAGTAGCTGGTCTGGAGCTTTTCTTCCTATCACATGAGCTTTGTCAGCAGATGGAGTTTGCTCATTTGTCATGAAATTGTGCGAAAAGTCCTTAAAGTGCTCAGGAAAAAAAAGTTTGATAATGCAATGAATACATTTTACTTAATCTAAAATGAAATGTGAAACGCTGCATTTAAGTCCATTTAAATCATGAGCACTACTTACTTCTTTGACTCCATTGTCTGCAAGGTTAAAGGATCTGCAGGTGCATTAATAATATGGATATAAACTGGTTAATGTGCAACCAAGAGGAGCTAAGCTTCATGTGATATCTTGATGTGAACTTTTAGCTTCCGCTTACGTAGCAGCCACTTTAACTGCAGCAGTGGATTAGGCATTACGGAGCCTATTGTTCCAGCCTGAAGAACTCTTGTGGAGGGTTTTCTTTGCGTCTTAAGTTTCCACTCGTCCCTCAGATATGTGGGGACTGAAGTTCACCACAACGTTGTTGAAATGATCAGAATTTCATAATGGAGTCCAGGATTGGATCTAAAAATGGAAAGCAGTGGTCACAGGTAAGAACAACCTCCAGCCTGTTGACTTGAAGCTGTTGGTTAGCAAGAAAAACAGGTTAGTTATGTAACAATCTGTTTTCCCTGGCAGGGATTGTGTGAACTAGCCTATATAAGACAAAAGACAAGTGTAATAGATGTATCTCTGAACAGAAAACATCAGCAGGGAGCCTCATCCATGATTCATGCTCTGACTGCAACGTGCAACAGAAGAAGTTTACAGATTGTTCACACAGTTTGGAAATGTTTGGGGTGGAAAGCAGAACCACTGTTTGATGCTTTTGGTAGAGAAATAACAGATTTGTTTCAAGGTTAGGTGTAAAAGCAACTCACCCACAATTCTATTGTTTCTTTACATACAATTCAGTGTTTGACTACGGATTACCATTCTGCAAAGACCCCTCTTGTCTAATACTTCAAAAAAAGTGTGCAAATCACTTTGGATACAGCGTGCTAATACATCTCCACATTTAGCAAACGAATGTAAACACAAGCTGCCAATGCCTCCTCTGTTGGGGGATCAAAGCCGCGGAGCTGTAAACCTTCAATAATGTCAAGCGTTCCTCCTCGAGTGTCTGTGTGAGTCGGCACAGAATGAGAGACTTAGCCACAGAAAGCCTCTGATTCCTTTCCAATAGCACTCAGAGCTCCTTGAGTCCAATTCCCCCATCTGCTAGTTGTAACAGTTGTGGAATGAATAATTGGTGTCAAGTGGCCCCTGTAATGCCCACTGTGCTGCTGAGGGCTCAGCCGAACATAAACACAACGCCGACTGGCTACTTGGAGCACAATTGGGACCTCGAGTGCGGCTTGAGTCCATCTCAATTATGGCTGTGTATTGGCAAGAATCTGGTAGGCTTGCCACGGTAGTCAGTGTTACACGGTGGTCAGGCATACACCGATTACATTGCTCGCCCATCGCTCCCACTGCCTTGCTTTTTTTATATAGAAATAAAACCCCTTTAGTTGATTTTGGCGTATCAGCGCCGTGTAATCAAGACATAGACGGACGCTACAAACTGAGAGTGAAAGTGTCTGCTCCGTACGCAGGAGTCAGAATTCACACATTGGACGAGAGAAAGTTGACAGACAAGACGATGGCGGAGGATTTGGTTGTCAAAGCGAAAAGCAAAAGCACCTATTTGGCAATATTTGGGATTAAAACTCATTGCTATAAGGGAACCCTAACGATAATGAGGCAATCGCGATACGGAAGACGGAGCGGTCGCAGCCGGTGTGTGTGGCGCAGCATCGCCGAGTGGAAACGCGCAGCGCCGCAGCGAAAACTGGACCGGAGAGGCCAGACACACAGCCATCCAACGGTAAAGATCAAAGTAAACACTCTACAGATATTGAGCATTATCTTTTCCAGTAATCCAGTAATTGATAACACCGGTGTTGGAAAAAACAAATTCCTCACTATCTGGCGACACGATATGTATCGTGATACAGGGGTTAATATTTTGCGATATACTGCGATACACAGGCAAGATGATATATTGCAACTTTTTAAATCCAATTTTAGGAAAACTGTCGTATAAAGAACACACCACCCTATGCATAAAATCTGAGCAAAAAAGTTTACTAGTTCTTTATGCAATGAGAACAGTATAGGATCTGCATTTCTCTTCATCAGAGTCCCTGTAACATCCAACATCATAGCACTATTGAAAGGGCACATGCACTCAGACGGCATATACTGTATATTTGCACTGAGTTAATCTTTGCATGTAAACTATCAACTGAAAATTGATTGTTTTTGAGAATCGATACAGTATAACAAAACGTAATATCGTGATAATCAATATTTTTTATATTGTCTTACACCTCCCAACTCAGGTATGTTAGATGATGTTCTCAAGCATCTTGACTTTGAGGTACATTCTGCAAGTCTCTGCAAGAATCTTTTTTTTTTTTTAGAGGCGACTGGGAAACAATGTATAAAGAGGCGTAGTTAAAGTTGTTGTACTGAAAATATTGAGGCAGGAATTTGCAGGTGTGTTCAGAGGTGGGTGTGGAGACAAATACAGCCAGCCCTCTCTGCCAAACACACACTCCAGCTTGCACGCAGGAGGAAGGGAAAACCAGCGATACTTTATTGCATAGAGAGACATCATTTCACTAATTTACACCTCCATAACTTGTAGGAGACAGCGAGGCCTTCACTCCGCCAGACGCAACACAAGGTAAGATCCATGCTTTTATTTTGGTGACATATTTCACTAGATTGTCTTCTGGGGGGTTTTCTATCCATTTCCTCTTTCTGAATCACTACAGTTTCCAAAGACTAACATCTTTACTATCATATTTGTTGAAAAAAATCTTTAAAACAGACCTCATGCTGTGTTTTTAAACCTACGTCATGTCACGTTAAAACGAGGTGAACACATTTGTACCATTAACAAAGCCCATTGTGTTTGCTGAGTCAATGGACACCGCAGGTTAATTGAAGTGGAACCAGTCTTTCCTGTCACAATAATGGAAGCATCTCTGGTCTTCAATTGATCTTTTCAGAGATTGTTTGTTTTTCAATATGTTTAGAGCGAGATCAGATTACATCGCACTACAGTTGTATTTCATTCACAACAGGGAGTTGCCACTACAGCCAGAATCTTATACAATTGGCATTTAGTCAAGTAATTAATTAAAATCAATTAAGGTAAAGTCTTCTCCAGATTTTTCAAAGTTCATGTAGGAAATGTATTTAATGAAATTGAGATAAACTAAATAGTAAAAATGGATATTTCATCACAAATCAGCTGAGAATGTGATCCTGCTCTTTTAATTTATAGTAGGTTTGCTTTAGATATTAAATATTATATGAATACTGAGTGAAACTGTTAAATGAGTTACAGATATGTGGAGTATAGCCATGGGTGTGGCCTCTCCTTTGCCCAGATAACAAAAGGAAGGGGTCAATAGATGTTTGGACTGCTGGATGTGATAAAGTGTTTTTAGCATCAAGACAAATTCCTCTCTGCTCTTTCGACATCATTTTAAAAACATAACATTTCCCAACTTTGTGAGGTAATTACTGTTATCATTTGAATATTTACCAGCCACAACAGCGTGTTGGCTGGTATTGTTTTCACCTTGTGAGTCTGTGTATGTGTCATGATGGCGAAATGCAGTCCTGTAGACTCCTACTGTAGCAGGAACAACAGAGGAGGTTTTGGTGTTTATATTTCTGTCTGTGGACAGATTTTGTCTCAGCGATAGCGTCACAATTGTGCAAGGTGCTGTCTCGAAACTTTACAGGTGTGTAGTTGCGATCAAAATCAAGTGTTCGAAGATGGGTGTGGTCCGAGTAAGGGCACCAGAAGTGGGAAGGGCCTCTGCACACTTTACGCCCCTGGCCTAATTTGGCATTATGGCTAGTGGGATCCCATCGCTAGATGGTCTCTAGTTATTTAATTCATTTGAATGGGACAATATACAATATTAAACCTAAATATTACCATTTGATATGTTGTATCAGAGGTAGCTTAAATGTAATTTTCACCACCATTTATATAGGTCACAATTAAAACATACATACAACGGCAGAACAGCACTAAACAAACAGGACAGGACACATAATACAAAATTATACAGCACATGATACATAATAAATGCAAGGATGTTTGTATACAAAGCAAAGAGTTGGTAGCTTTAAGGAGACTTTTCAATTTGGCTTTAAAGTGAGATTATGCCACTTTTGAATGAAGAAATAAGGGAAAATTCTGAAAACATGGCGGTACTCGTTTTTCCTACAGTACTCAGGACTCAGCTCAGGACTAATGACTAATGACTAATGGCTGGTAACGTTAGCTGTTAGCAGCCGATGGGCACACAGTCCTCCTTGGCTAAATAACGTATGGTTGCATTGCAGTTGCATTGAGTTACATTATGATCCGTTCAAGCTCTGTTCAGTAAAAAGGAATATTGGGCAAAGGTAAATCTAAAAATGCTAAAAATGTGTTAGCACACTCTGTTTGTTTAGGTTAAGCTATGTTTTAGCATTTACTATTAACTTTCCCATAATTGTTACTTTTGGCAAATAATCCTGCTTTATAGAACTACAACTCTTAATGTATTATACATATTGTAAAATGAGTATGACTAAGCTGTGCCTCTCAGTCCTCCTTAGACTCACACACCAAATGAAGTAGGATTTTGCAACTTCAGCCCCAGCCCTATCAAGTTATTTAAATCTCAACCCTTTTTTCTGTTTGCTTTGTGTGTCACCTCTTTTTATCTGATTACTTGAAAACCTGAGCCTTTTATAGTTTTAATAAAGGGTGTGGTTAACATCCTGGTGTTGCACAGCTGACCTGATCTGTCTCACCTCACCTTACACCAACCCTCTCCATCAATCACTGCCCAGCCAGACATTTCATTCCTACACCTTGAGCGAAGATTAGACTCTGTGTGTGAGACGATGAATTATAGCTGGGTTATTTCTCTGGAGAATAACTGCAACCACAGCTCCCCCCCGGCTATTTGCCAATCGCATCATGTATGCATGGATCCTGTATTTGCATTCATGATATGTTGCCGGCAGCGAGGCGTCCTACAGAGCCTGTTTCCATACAGCGTGTCACCACTAAGCCCATATATCCTCGGCTCAGCTGGCGATACAGTGTATTTGCTTATCAGTGCTGTTGTTTCTGATATCTGAGTCAAGAGGCTTTTTAAGCGCCGCTGATTGCAGAACTTGTGTGTTGCTATGGCGCCAAGCTGACACTCATTAGGGGGATTAGAGGTGTTTCGCTGTCAGAGATCCAATCTGTCGAAATGGTTCACATGTCACTTTAGAGACATCTGTTTCCAGTGAAAAGATATGGGGAACTCGAAGGATGAGCGATGAGGAGGAGGAGGCTTCAAAAAGGCTGTATTTTTCTGTTGAAGTGCTTTGGAGGAGTTGCAATTAGATATTTGTTTCATAATATGTTGTAAGGTTAACACATACTTGATACGGTTAGACCACAAGCAGTGCTGGTAGAAGCGTTAAAGGAACAGTGTGTAACATTCAGAGGGATCTATTGACAGAAATTGAATATAATGTTAATAAGTATGTTTTCTTTAGTGTATAATCACCTGAAAATAAGAATCGTTGTGTTTTCGTTGCCTGAGATTGAGCTGTTTATATCTACACAGGGAGCAGGTCCTCTTAACGTAGCCGCCCTGTTTCTACAGTAGCACATAATGGACATTCACGTTTCATGTTTTAGCATCGGCCACCGTAGTTCTCTTGCACGTTTGGCACACGGGAGAAGTTCAATAAGTTCTCAGGTGGTTTCAATCTGCAACCTCACCACTAGATCTCACCAGATCCCACACACTGCACCTTTAAATTTCAATTGGATTAGATCATCTTTTTATGTAAATTGGAGCACTAACCTAATACAATAACCTCCAAGTGAGACGTACGGGCCATAGACTGTATCCAAAGATGGCGTTCTCTTTATATTTATCTTTATTTTATTTATCCTTTATTTACAGCGTTACAAAAATTATAAAGTAAAGTATGTCAAAAACAGACAGCTAAAATAGGGCAGTTAAAAATAGAACATGGTACAAACAGACAACAGATATACATCCATGACGGACGGAGATTGCTAAACACTTCTGCCAACGTTATTGAAATGATAGTGCATGTTTCTAGCCTTTTATTAAATAAAAGTTGTGGGTATTGTATTACATGAAGGATTTTTTAAATCAGTGTGAACATCAATCTAAAACAGCTGTATGTATAGCCGTATATATATCTTAAAACTGCTCTTAAGTACAGCACTTGAGTTACATGAAGTTATTGTGCTTCAGCATCACTAAGATGTTTAAAGTTTCTGTATATCTTTTGCTTGTACATCTCACGTAACTGAAATGTTTCTTAATACATAAATCACCTGTACATATTTACATTTATTTACACCCTGCATGAGATAAACAATGTGAATCCTCCCTGTTTTCTATCCTGAAATGTGTGTCTGTTTCAGTTCAGCAGAATGATGAATGATGAGAATCAAGACGCATTCAGAAATGTCGGCAGAAAGCCGGGCCTGCAGATATGGACCATCAATGTGAGTCAGCACTGGAACAAATATCATACTACTCTGTGTGTGTGTGTGGACATTTCGGGTCTTATTTTTGTGTAGGATTTCATAATATCTAACATTGTTGTTTTTGTTTTCTCATTCAGAACATGCAGATGGTGCCTGTTCCAGCTCAAGGCTTTGGCAACTTCTTTGAGGGAGACTGCTACATTGTTCTTTATGTGAGTACAATACTGGCTCAACATTAATGAAGACGTATCATTTAAACATGCTTTGAGTCTTCTGTTTTCTTTGTTTTTCACCAGATAAGTCAGAACAAAGGCTCAGGCCAGTCATCTGACATCCACTACTGGATAGGAAACACCTCCTCTCAGGACGAGCAAGGTGCAGCAGCAATCTACGTCACCCAGCTGGACGAGCACCTGGGCGGGAGTCCGGTTCAGCACAGGGAGGTGCAGGGCAATGAGTCATCGCGGTTCATGAGCTACTTCAAAAATGGCCTCATGTGAGTGAAAGAAAAAGGGCTCAGTGTGAACTAGAAGGGGGAGGTGAACAAATAAGGAGAGACACACACACACACACACACACTTATGCCATAATCTTCCTGAGACATGGCTTACAACAGTAATCCCTCCGCATGGAATCATTATGACACAAATTACACTTGTTTTGTTGAGGCTTAGCAGAGAAAAAAGTTCATTAACCTCTGACTTTTCATTGTGTTTTTACTTCACGGTTATGTAACATTGAGGTTACGTTTCCAAATTAGCAAAACAAGAAATGCACTCAGGTGCTTTTGCAATCATGTCGCTTCATGTGTGCGTTTCATTACACTTGAACTTTGATCTCTCCTCAGCTACAAGAAGGGCGGGATGGCCTCAGGTTTCCAACATGTTGACACAAACGTCTACAACATCCTGCGCCTGCTGCACGTCAAAGGGAGGAAGCATGTCACGGCAACAGAGGTATGCAGAGTAGAATATAAAGGGCGGTGACACGGATTAATGCTGCCTGCCCCGCGCCTCCCACTGGAGCTATCACAGGCTTCACACAGCCGGCACTCCCCCTTAAACAAATTATGGCGTGCTTGTTGCCAGAGCTGTGTCAGAGTAGGTGTTAATTGCCTGAGTGCCGTGACTGTGTTGTATTTAATTAATACTTTCCTAACAGAACGTTTTTTTAATTGGCTTTATGACAGCATGTATCGTACATTTGAATAAAGATTGATATTAATCATCCATCATGTTAACGTTTGTTTGCATGCGTGCAGGTGGAGGTGTCGTGGAACAGCTTTAACAATGGAGATATATTCCTGCTGGATATAGGGAAAGCCATAGTGCAGTGGAACGGCCCCCAGAGCAACAGGAGGGAGAAGCTCAAGGTAATCCTGCACTCTGATTGGCTACAAAAGGAGCAGTAATGGATTTACCTAGTTACTTTACACCACTGTAAAAGAGTCACACGTGTGTTCATGTGAACATGCAAAAAACTTTAAAAAATGGCATTTCCACATGGGTGGTTGAGACTTTGCATTAATATAAAAACCTTAATATTCAAATATTTTGGGTTTCTCTTTTTATATTTAACCCATTTGTGCCCGCAACTGAAAGTTTTAATTTCCTTCAGTGGAAATTAGGCTTGCCTAAAGCACAAATGTGAATACATTTTCAAAATTGTTCAAATCGTTTGGCTGAAAAGTGAGTTTTTCTTATCATATTATGATAAGAAAAATGCCACAACATTTGTTCTGATTGGTCAGAAGTCTGGGAAATTATCTAACAGTACAACTTAATAGTTAAATTTTTAAAATCACATGAAAAATCACACTTTTATTAATAGTCAAAATCAGGATTTTTGAAACAATTATGAAAAACATTGTGTTCATTAATTGCTTTTTTTATACTGCATATGTGTATATCTTCGATATTCAACTCGTTATAAGTTCATAGATACCGGCCATCATGTTTCTACAGTAGCCCAGAACAAACAAACCAAACACTTACTCTAGAGAGGGCCATTTGTGTCTTCACGTTTTCGCGTCAACCACTGTAGTTCTCCTACATGTTTGGCACATAGGAGTTTCAGTTCCAGTTGGTTGCAATCTGCATCCTCACCTCTAGATGCTGCTAGATCCTACACACTGCACCTTTAATGTTTGTTTTCATATGCAAAAAAGTACTATAATCTGTATTTCTGAAGTGGGTCTTCCTTGTTTGCAGGCGGTCCTGTTGGCTCAGGACATCCGTGACAGGGAGCGAGGAGGTCGAGCTCAGATCGGTCTGGTAGAGGGCGGAGATGAGAAGGACTCCCCGGAGCTCATGAAAGTCATGATGACGGTGCTCGGCGAAAGGACTGGGCAGCTGAAGGAGGCCGTTCCTGATGACAAACCTGACCAAGTGCAGAACACCTCTGTCAGACTCTACCAGTAAGGACTTTTACTTCATCTGTTGCATCATTACTGGAACATGTCTGGAACATTAAATAAAATCAAACCCTGCATGTTCTTCATGTGTGTCTCTCCTCAGTGTCTTTGAAAATGGCGGGAATCTAGTGGTTCAAGAAGTGGCCACGCAGCCCCTGACGCAAGATCTGCTGCACTCCTCTGTAATTCTCTTTCATCCTTTGAACATGTTCCCTAGAGACGGTTATTATAGATCATCATGAATCCTGTCTCATTGTTTGTTTTCCTCTCACTGTCAGGACTGTTACATCGTGGACCAGAGAGGCTCCAGTGTGATGGTGTGGAAAGGCAAACAGGCCTCCAAGGAGGAGCGGCGGCAAGCTCTCAACAGGGCAGTGGTGAGTTTTATAAATAGCTAAATGTACTCCACATAAGAAGAGATGCCAGATCACTATATACTCTACAACAATCTCCCTTTTCTATATACCACATTCTATACTTAATCAATATGATGGTCCTTTTCTGCCAGGAAGGTAATATTTTATCATCTTTTCTACCAGGGCTACATCAAAACCAAGAACTACCCGTCCAGCACCAGTGTGGATGTGATGACTGAGGGAGGAGAGTCAGCGATGTTCAAGCACTTGTTCAAATCCTGGAGCGATAAAGGGCAAACTCAGGGTCTGGGTACCGCCTACAGCATGGGAAAGATAGGTAACATATACATAACCTTGAATTAATCCACATCTCTGGGTCAGATAGCTTTTAAAGTAAAGATTTTCATCCTGCTTCTTTTCACAATAAAATAGCTTATAGTAGGTCTTTTTATCTCATTTCAGCAGTTTTTATTTCAACTAGGAGTGTCGCATTATATCGATATCGACGATAACCGTACAAAATTAAACATTGATGTCATGTTACTAATACACATATGATAATATTGTGTAAATAACCCAGCGTCACTTTAAGTTACGCTTTTATACAGTTATGGTTACTGACTCTCCACCTCATTTGCCAAAAAAGAGACAAAACACAATAAACAATAAACACAATAAACTAAGATAAAGACGAATGTGACTGATTTTTCGGTATCGCGATAATATCGTTATTGGGGAATTCCTTTGGGCACGATAATCTTATGGTAAAAATATTTTTGGGATGATTAAATAATATATATTTTGTTTCTGTATAATTCATATGATTATTTATTGCTTAATGTCTTATTGATTTGTTTAACACTGAACACTTTGGGTCTCCATACAGCAAAGGTAGACCAAGTGAAGTTCGATGTGATGGAGCTCCACGCTTGTCCTGAACTGGCAGCACAGCAGCGGATGGTGGACGACGGCTCTGGAGACGTTCAGGTGAGGAAACTTTGTCTGATGCCAAAATGCACACAAACAAAAATGGTAGACAAGCTTCTAACTTCAATTTTTCACAGCAGTCATCTTGACATGTCTTTGCAGGGTAAACACAGGTGTAATTAATAACATTAATTATGACCCTGTTCAATTTAGGTGTACCAGGTTCCTGGTATTGTGCATGCTGGCTCACTGGAACGGCTGTGACAATAGATAGAACGGGACCATAATTAATTTGATCAATTACACCTGTGTTTACCTGCAATTACATGTCAGAATGGCTGCTGTGAAAAGGGCCTATCAGGAGAGGAAAAACCTGACACGTTTTGCGTTTTTGTTCATGTCCATGTCCGAGTCAGGTGTGGCGTATTGAGAACTTAGAGCTGGCCGAAGTAAGTCCGAATACTTATGGACAGTTCTATGGAGGAGACTGCTACTTGGTGCTGTACAAATATCAAATATCAAACCGGCAGCAGTACATACTCTACATGTGGCAGGTCAGTATCATCACACAAGGAACACTTCCTTCATTTTTTTATCTCTCTTTCTGGCTCTGATAAATAAAAAAGATCTCTTTATTATTTGATGTTTCTTACACCAGGGCCGCCACGCCACTAAAGATGAGATCACAGCCAGCGCCTACCAGGCTGTTAATATTGATAACAAGTACAATGGAGCCCCGGTCCAGGTCAGGGTGGTCATGGGAAAGGAGCCTCGCCATTTCCTTGTTATTTTCAAAGGCAAACTCATCATCTTTGAGGTGCAGTGAAGATTGTTTTTATGCTGGATTACAAATGCTCGACGCTTGTTTGTGTGTTTAATTCTAGTCGAAGGATTGAGGACTTATTACTGCAATATGATAAGGAAATGTGTGTGTTTAGGGTGGTACAGGCCGACCTGGCATGGTCAACCCTGACGGAGGTGCCAGGCTCTTCCAGGTCAAAGGGACTAATGAGCTCAACACCAAGGCCACTGAAGTGCTGGCGAGGGCCTCGTCTCTCAACACCAACGACGTCTTCCTGCTGAAGACTGACCACATATGCTACCTGTGGTATGGAAAGGTACGTGCTGTGTTGTGGAATAACAAGCTACGAAAGCCTCACATGAACTCCCCTTTAGATGTGATTTTGTGTTTGCATTTTCACACAAATCCGCATGTTTGTTTGATGTCCGTCTCTCCAGGGCTGCAGCGGGGATGAGAGGGTGATGGGGAAAGCGATGTCTGATGTGCTGTCCAAGCTGGAAAAGCAGGTGGTGATGGAGGGCCAGGAGCCAGCTGACTTCTGGGTAGCTTTGGGAGGAAAGGCTCCCTATGCTAGTGACAAGAGGTACGCACAGACAGCAGCAACGTCACACCTTTGAATCAGGCGTTTTCAAGAGTAATTAATGGATTTTGTGCACTTCAGCAGCCACAAATTAACGACTACAATCATTCAACCATGTCTTCTTCTCTACATATTTTCTTCTTACTTTATATTATAGTATATAAAGCAAAAACAAGAACCTAACAAGGGCCCCAAAACTGGTCCAAAAATCTTTTTAATCATATTTTGAACCATTAATAAGCTTACATTTAAATCTGCATGGATTAATTTTGTATCAAGGTCAGTGGAATATGCCCAATGTCATCCGAAACACACACACAAACAGCAGATTATACAGTAGTACTGACTCTGGGTTGTTTCAGGCTGCAGAAGGAGGAGCCTCCACACAGTCCCCGGCTCTTTGAATGCTCCAATCAGGTCGGTCAGTTCAGGATGACCGAGGTGGACGACTTCGCCCAGAGTGACCTGGACGAGGAAGATGTCATGCTGCTGGACACCTGGGAGGAGGTGAGACGTAGTGGTGGACACCAGAGCGTAGTTTTTCTAACGTGAAGGGCAGCCTACAGAGCAATTTATCATATTTTATTTACCATAGTAGATCTTTTATTCTTAAAATAATAAGGGCAAAAGGGGGGAGATTGCCGCTCCAGTCAACCAGTGACCTATATTATTTTGTACATTTTAAGAAGTTTTTACCTCTTAAAAATGTAACTGATTTTTACTTAAGGTGAAAAAAATGTCCTCAACAATATTTGATACATTTTATGGAGTCATTTATCTTAAAAACCTCTGATATCCTTCAGATAATCCATACATTTGCAGCGCAGTGAGAATAATTCATAGTTCATAGTTTTTAACCCCTTGAATCCAAGGCCTCTGGCTCAGTACCCCTGCTCGAAAATGACACGCTCCAAAAATAAACAGAGTGTACCTCTGCAACCACAAGTAAAAACAAATACAACAAAAATAACTACAAATAAATAAAGGTTACAGTGGTGAGATTTCTGCAGACGTGTAAGCACCAGTATATATGTTACTGGGTCAGAGTAGATGAAGATGGAACACAATGAAAGATTTGATTTGTGCATAACAAAACTGTACACTTTGATGAGAGTGAATATCACTTTGGTATCATGCAGTTGCAGCCCAAAACCTCTAGCTAACCATTTCACAACATCTGAGCATTACCTGTGCACAGACTGATGCTAATAAAGTGAAGCAGAGCAAAGTTGGAGAGGTTTTAGTAGAGGCATGTTAAAGTCGGAATCTCCAAATTGGCCGTTTGAGTACCACCTGCGCCATTTTAAATCTTATCAGGTAACTTTAATCACATTTACATGTTACTATATGTATTAATTCCATCTAAATACAACTTTTTTTGACTTTGTTTTGAAAAATCAGACCTGTATACATGATCCCAATTCCCATTCAAAGAAAACCATAACCCATTGGTCTATTTGACCTCCTCATGTCTGTGTTGAAGCTCTATGCCTTTATGATCAGTGCAGTATCAAGATTCCTCCAACAGATGGCTACGTAGACCATGTTTTCACACTGAAGGCCGTTTGATGCTGTAGGAGTGCAGCATGTACATGCTCCTCCATGTAAATTATGTAAATTTATATAGACGAGACATTGGCAGCATTGACATGCCCTCGAACACAACTTCTTTTATCACTTTATATAAGAAAATAAGTGCAAACTCAATTTTGGAGTAAAAAAAAAAGACTTGATAAGAGGAAGATTGTTTCAGTGAATACTTGCTTTAAATTCATATTGTTGCTAGTTCAAATCCAGCTGTTGCTAATTTATACAGTGTTTGGCATTTCAATCTGCAAAATCCTCAATCTTATGAGGACATTTCTGTCTAATTGAGACCTAAAAACCTTATTTTGCAGCGCAGTGACAATATTTCACAGTTCTTAGATGCAAACCAACAGGTTTAAAAATGTCTATAAATCAGTCTATGTTCAAATAAGAAACATGTTCTTGCAGAGTGCCTTGGTGGCTGAGTGGTTCCAACATGTCCTTTGTAACTATGATGTTGTTGGTTCAATTCCAGCTGAGGTGTGTGTGCCAAAAATAATATCTTTAATAACAGACAGGTTGTGGAGTTATGAAAAAGTATGTTCTCTTTGAAAACAGGTTGAAACCTTACAGTGGTTTATTTTAATAACTTTTTATAAGAAAGAAACATGCTTAATAACTAAATTTCAGAATAAAAACAACCTGATAAGAGGATGATTTTTCAGGGAACAATGCATCATGTTTTATAAGCTTATATTAGAGCTGTGAGGGCTCGTCTAGGCTCCTATATTTGTGCCGAACCGCGTCGGTCCGGTGCACGCAGGTGGATTAATGCGCGTTATGCGGAACCAACAGTGCTCCAAGTTCCGCCCGGAAACATTTAGCCGTACGCCATTTAACAAAACATGGACACTGAAGTTGGTACAACAAGCAGACTGGCGTGCGAGTCAGTCATATTGTGGTGAGTGCAATGAAAGGGAGCTGAGAGCAATGTAGGGTGAGTTGTAGGGTGAGTTATGTGAATCATGTGAGTGGAAACACACCCAACAAGCTGTAACACACTCCCTCACCCAGGTGTGCCAATCAACACTCCTCCTACTAATGCACAAGTTTTTTTATGATTCTATTTATTTTGCAATTTCATAGCAGAAGAGATCAGTTTTATAGCCCATTGTGACCTGTTGCCTTCTGGGAAAGTGTTTGTTGAGTGTATTACAAGTGTTTGAAATATTCCTTGTATTTTTAATGGAAATAGTTTTCCAAAGTTGCCAGTAGGTAAATTGTTACCTCAGTTAATCCCCATCAAGAGGATTTCGTCTGTATTTGACACATGCCCAGCTGAAAAACTTTAGTACTATATGTAGGAAATGTTTGCTGGTAGATTGAGTGAAATATCCATTTCAGTCTTCATAAGTTTATGTATTCCTTTTGTAATATTTTATTAGATAGCACATGTGGTCTAATATAAGATAAATGTGTACAGTAGATAGACAGTGAAAATAGGTTCATAAGTGTTGATTGATAGATGCTGTCAATCTGTATGTTGTCTGTATGTTTTTGCATATACAGCTCCATGTAACACAGTATAACATAGTTTAGTCTAACATTTAGGTAAAACATGCTGTATGAACTATATTTACACCATATTATCCTCCAAACATGCATCATTCTGTGACATTTTAGCACACGTTGATGATGCCACCATCAGCCCTCCCTCCCTCCCTGAGTTCATTGGTATGCATTGTTCCCGGGTTTGTGACCCAGGTCGAATCTGAAATGTCATGACAAGGGATGAACCGGGGTTGACTGGTTTGATTTGAACTGACAAAAGAAAGGCTGGACATGGGTCAGATAACCCTGGTTTGACCCTGGTTATTGGTGTGAATGAAGGTATTTAACACTGTGACTCCTAAACCAGGGTATGAACCGAGCCGTGACTTCTGTGTAGGCCTACCGTTACACTCCTACATGTATGTTTTTATGAAAAATAATATGAAAAATAGCCAGAAACTACAGCTGTTTAACATGTAGTGGAGTGAAAAGTATGATATTTCCCTGTCAAATGTTGTGAAGCATAATGGTACCTCAAAACTGTGCTTAAAGGGATACGTTGCCGATTTACAACCAGCTTTGTATCATTACAGTGTGGGTAGTATATACAAATGAACAATGTTGCCACCAGCACCCAAAGGCCCATCTCATTTAACAGCAAACATCCACCAGGTGTCACGTTTTGTGACTTTTCCCAGCTGTGGGCTGTTTGCTCAAACTACAGATTGTACTTCCCCATTTTTTGGATGGCCGCCCCCATGGCTCCTTACAGCTCCTCTCCACTCCTATATCAAAATGTGTGATTTTGGTTTAGACAGGAATTTTCTATGTGATATAAATAAAGTTGCATTAAAAAAAGACATCTTCTCAGTGGCTGCAAGAGCCCAGTGCATTCTGGGTGTTGTAGGTTTTCTACCTTTTGAGCAAAAGGGAATACCGCAGCCCTTTTTCTCTGTTTTCTCTGCTCACGTAACACCTATTTCAAAAACATTTGTGCCTTTCTACTGCTTAGACAGCCTAGTTTAACGAAAAGACAATCTTCCCAGCAATAAAATACTTCTTTAAGTACAGTATTTGATTAAATACACGTAGTTCACAGTGCTTTAGAAGGGATTTAACTCTCTTTCTCTTCTTTCTCCAAATCACCTCAGATATTCTTGTGGGTTGGAAACTCAGCCAACCAGTATGAGACCAAGGAGGCGTGTAACAGCGCGCAGGAATACCTGAGGACTCACCCCGCGTGCCGCGACCCCGACACACCCATCGTCTTCGTCAAACAGGGATACGAACCGCCCACGTTCACCGGCTGGTTCAACGCATGGGATCCTCATAAGTGGAGCGTGAGTTTATCACAGGCTCTCTTGAGAATGTGTTTGATACAATATTGCAGCATGATTAAACAATTACAAATCATCACTATTCATAGTGTTCCATGACATTTCCATGACATCAACGCAGATTGAAGTAGACGCAAACATGTGAACGAATCATAAAAAGAACATTCAGTCACATGTGGGTGATTTTTAAGGATTGTTTGAAGATGAAGACGCATGCTTTACGAATGTTCAATCCTGCCTCACTTGATCTTCTCAACAGGAAGGCAACTCCTATGAGGAGATGAAAAAAAAGCTGAGTGATCCAGCATCTCTCTCACAGATCACTGTTGTAAGTGATTGATTGACACTAATCCTTTCATTAATTGACTAAATGTACTAATATCACAAATGTAATGACGACTAATGTGTTAAATATCACTGTTACTAATCTGTGAATGTTTACAATTTTGATGTTTTCTCTCAAATGTCTTGTAAAAGTCCACCAAAAATATGATTTCACTCACCCGTGTCGTACGTCTGCAGGATATGAGCAGCGCTAATCTCAATAGGAGTCCTGGTGGGGTGAGTGGAGGAGGTTACAGGGCCCCAGGAGGCCCCACGAGCTCCCCTCCAGTCTACAGGTTCCACGGAGGCGATCCGTCCCCCAGACCCTCCAGTCCCACCAGCCCGTCCACCCAGAGGGCCCAGTCCTCTGCGTCCATGAACCAGTCCCCCTCCTCTGGCTTCACTCCATCCTCCCCCTCTGCTGGAGGCTCTGGGACATATGTGGACCCAGAGCTCCTCGTCAACAAGTCTCCCAGCGAGCTGCCGCAGGGAGTGAACCCCAGCCTGAGAGAGGTGGGTGCACAATTACAGAGCTGTCGCAAAAACATGGGAGTCATTATGTGCTGGGTGTTATTAGTTGTGTGAATGCTGCAAACATGGATGGATGACTTCTTGTTGGAAAGTCACAGCTCAGTTAAAAGTAGAGATGTCCTGATCGTGTTAGAAGACTCTTTTAATATTGAGTATCTGCCAAATTTAATCCGATATTTGTATTTGTTGCTTTTTTTTTTTGCTTCATTCCGTATTACAGCTGCACCTCATACTAAGGCTACATTTCACTGAATATACTATAATAAAGCACAAACACAGCATAAGAAAACCTTTTTACTTAGCTTATTTACAAATAGACATAAAATGACAACAAGGACATGGAAATCAACCACAGAGAGACAAAATAACCACAAGGAAACATAAAATGACTACATGGAAACATAAAATGACTACAAGGAAACATAAAATGACTACAAGGAGACACAAAACAACTTCAAAGAGACACAATAACTAGAAAGTGACATAAACTACTTCAAGGAAACACAAAACAACTTCAAAGAGACAACAAAAACTACAAGGAAACACAAAACAACCACAAAGAGACACTAATAACTACAAACAGACACAAAACAACCACAAAGAGACACTAATATAACTACAAACAGACACAAAACAACCACAAAGAGACACAATATAACTACAAAGAGACAAAATAAGTACAAAGTGGCACAAAGTGACTACAAGGAGGAGACACAAAATAACTGCAGACACAAAACAACTACAAACAGACACAGAATAACTACAAAGAGACACAAAACAACCACAAAGAGACACAACAACTACAGACAGACACAGACTAAGTACAAAAGGACACAGCATAACTACAAAGAGACACAAAAGAACTACGGAGACAGAGGCGCAAACAACTTCAAAGAGACACAAATCGACCACAACGAGACACCGTGTGCATTCCAATACCCAAACTACCATACTATTTAGTATGCCAGAAAAAGATTTAATATGTCTCAATACACAGTACGTCAAATGCAGTATGCCAAAAATACCAGGATGTACTACTACAGTACATCTGGTCGCATTTTGCAGTATGCAAGCCAGCATGTTTTTCTGGTTATCCTCTGCACAGCAGATATATGAACAAGAGGGTCAAAGTTCAAAGTTCAGTATGCATACTGCATGCAACAGTACATACTTTGTAAGGGCAGCTGCAGTACGTACTAAAAGTAAAAATAAAAAGTATGTGATTTGGAACGGTCTCCTTCAGTCTGTTCCCATCCCGTCCCTACAGTATGTAAGGAGGAACCTTTTACAAGTCTGTGCCAAAGGCCCTGTTGTCTCACAATCCTTCCCTGGCTGTGAAGATGATGTGATTCAGTTATAATTATCCTGATGTAATAACACAGTGTGCTCAGTAGAGGTCAGCCTAACTGCTTTCTATCCTCTGATCTCAGGACTCCCTGTCTGATGTGGATTTTGAGAACCTGCTCGGAACGACTCGCTCAGACTTCAAGCGCCTGCCGAAGTGGAGGCAGAATGACTTGAAGAAAAAAGCAGGACTTTTCTGAAAGAAAACAATTCACTGTTGGATTCGCATGGAAACATCGTCAAACCTGTCTCATTGTAACGCTGAGAAACCTGTTTGTAAAACAAGCTAGAGCAGCATTTTAGCTGCCGGCTGACAGGCAGGATGGGTCGAGGCCTCGATCCTTTCACCTGAATATTGTTTGTTTTATACTTTCTGACAATATTTTCAACCATCAACCAAGTTTAAGTGATTAAAAATGTTGACTAGAATTAGCTTATTTACATGATTGTGATAAAAAAACAAAATCAGGACATGACTTAACACTTTAAAATTAAGATTATTTTCAATTGTTATGCTTTATATTTATCTATATTTTTCAATGTTTTGCTGATCGTACCATGATCGAGTTTTCTCAGGATGTCATCGTCATCGGCTGAATCACTTATATTATGAATAAAACACATGAAACACTTCAATCAGAGACTCTGCTGGTTTTATTTGAGAGCTAGTGCAAATGCAGATAAATTAAAAAGATTTGTTTGACATGGAAATACTTGATAAGGTGAATTAAGGTTCAATGTGTTAGGAGCAGATTCGTGTATGATACAGTTAAAGTCTTGATCATGCTCATCATGTTATTGTCAAAAGGCAGTTTGTTAAAAAATGAAAACACTGACAGACATTGTGGAGCATTCATCAAAATGAATGGACACCTCAACACAGACACACACGTGGCTCTCTCAATGGGCACAAACAGAAACCAACATCATTATGGAACTAAAATGAAGAAGAGTCTTTTAAACAGTTGAGTGCTTGTTGTGTTTACATGATTTGTATGAATCTGAAGGGAAATATAAAGCCTCGAGAAATCTATAAAAACAAAGTTAAAATACTATTCAGAAATATCTTAAGCGGGAATTCACACTTTACTCCTCCAATTATTGTACTTCACCCCAATACGGCAAATAGTTTCTTTAAATACTTTGCTCTTTCATTCACAGTTTTCATTCACTCTTTCTTTGTTACTCTCAACCATACTTCTTTTAAAAAAAGCTACACTTATACAATGACAGGAAAAAGTGTTACGCAGACATCGATGAGTCGGCACCTCAGCAAGAAGACAAACGTTTGTTTTTTTTCATGACATATTTGATCAGAGTTAAATTACATTTAACTTTAAAACTGGACAAATTGTTTTAGAATTTCCATGAAGGGTTTTCTTCCAAACCAGCGAGCCTACTGGGCGTCCATGAGCATGAGATGCACAAACAGTCCGGCCGAGCAGATGACGTCACCTCGCTTGGTGAGCAGCGGGACGTGGCGATATCCTGGAAAAAAAGGAAGTGAGTTTTTAGCTTTGTCAGACAAGTCGAAATCTCGTCATATGTGGAACACATGAGTCATATGATTCACATAAAGCTGTCAGCAACTCTTGTTTTGTTTTGTTTGCAGTTTTGGTGTTAACTTGCTGTTGAGCCTTAAACTCCTCGATCACCCTCTCTGTTAAATATCTCTCTAACATCCGCGCTCCTTTCTTTCTGCTTTCTCCAGTTCAGTGCTTCTCGTTGTTTGAGTTAGACTCTCTTACCGTTCTGTACGCTGGTGAGTGGTAGACAGTACTGCCCGATGAGATCATTCTGGGATGTTGAGTCATAGTCCTCCGCCACAAACCGCACCATGGCCAGCTCTGGGACTTGGATGTCAAACTCAAAGGTCTCGTTCCACATCGGGTTGAACCCTGCAGGGAAGGATTATTGTTACTTTGCTCTGTGCAGAACTGAAAATGAAGGAATGGAACAATTTGTGTTCATATATCTGTGTGTGTGTGTTTATGTGCTCACCATTGTTATCGATGTAGTGTGTCTCCTTGCTGGCGTTGTCTGCTGGGACGCCGTAGATCTCCACTCTGACCAGAGGGTCGACGATGGACTTCTGTTTGTCCTTGTTGAGTTTAGGTAACTGCTGAGCTGAGATCACCTTTTGTATTGGGATATGAAACACAAATATGTAACTATGTATGTCTACGGCATGAAAAGTCATTAGTACGTAAATAGCAGATATTTAAAATACAAATTCAAAACCTTGACTCCACTCCACAGCGCATCTTTAACTCTTACTATCTTTCAGGTTTAACTGCAAATAACCAGGGTTATTATAATAAACTAAAACGAAAATAAGCAGTGAAAAATATTGTCGTAAATTGAAACTAAATAATAAAAAACATTTTAAACGATATTGCCTAGTCAAAAAACAATTAAGATTAAAATAAAAATGGATATAAATTCATTTCAGTTTTAGTTTTTTAACTGTAATATATCACTACCGGAAAAAAATAATGGATTTTCATCAACTCTCGTGACATTAAACCACTGAAATTGAACGGACTTGACCTTCCAGGAGATGTCGCTATGCTGCAATTGCTTCATATTGGACACTAAAGTAGCGCAAATATAAAACATTTAACATTATGGCCATTCCTACACAGTTTTCCAACCATGTATTTTGTATTTTGTAGATACATACTTCTATGACATTAGACCTGGCCCTAACAAAAACAAACAAAAACTAAATATATAAAAAACAAAACTAAACCTTTCTGTAAAACAAAGACAAAATATATAAAAATGTAACTTTTCTGTAAAACTGAAACTAAATAGATAAAAACTAAACCTTTCTGAAAAACTGAAATTGAAATAAAACTAGCAAACGTACTGTGAAAACGAACTGAAACTAAACCAAAATGAAATCAAAGTCAAAACTAAAATAAAAATCAATTGAAAATTCAAATCTATTATAACCTTGCGGATAACGCTCACCATCACACTAAAGGTCTTCCTCTGTAGCCAGGGCCCATTGGAAAGCGTGCTGGGATCAAACTGGGACGACAGGACTCTCTGAAATTCGGGTTTCAGGACGTAGCCGCAAAAACCGTTTGGCAGAAACCGACCCTGGTTTAGGTGCATCTCCTTGGAGGGAGTCTGGAAGTTCAGCGCCACTAAAATACAAATCACACAGAAGGGTGTGAATCCATTTCTCCTAATATAACAATAATGGCTGGATTTCAGCATGTAGTAATGGGAGCGTACCTATCTGGCAGCCAACGTTCCACATGGGCACCGGGTTATAGTT
>CAKAOI010026049.1:0-18771 GCA_916701655.1 Sebastiscus albofasciatus | reverse complement strand
ACCATGGTGCGTCAGTGGCCCTTTGTTAGAAGTTTGATTTTCATTATTCCGACAAATGGCCACTACAATTTTATTTGTTGTATGTAAAATTGGAGTCTGCAAAATATTTAGTAACTAAAGCTGTCGGATAAATAGTGGACTAAAAAGTAAAATATTTCCCTCTGAAATATAGGGAACTATTTAAAACGGTGTAAGGTAGCACATATTTGTAAATATTTTGTATTTTTATTATTTATTTATATTACGCTACATATATTGTATTATATATACAATTCTGCACATAATTAGATTTTTTTTAAATTAGATTTTACATACTCTTTATTTCTTATATTTCTTTATGTTGATATAAGAGCAACTGTAATGTCCCAATTTCCCTCCAGGAATCAATAACATATTTCTTATTCTAATAGGACCTATTTACTCATACAGGCTCCAGTTAAGATTTATGTGTATGCTAGTACAAAAAACCATAACAGCAAAAGGCTTTGCTGTAGAAGTGTTTTATTCCCAGTCTGTAAATGTCATCTGTTATCATTAATAAGAGCCTCTAGCAGAAAACAGAGAATGGTAGCAGATGGAGGACATTCAAAAGCATTTGTGCCTCTACATTTCAATCTTTTAGGATATTTACGGTAATGTAATCCGTGCAATCAGTCACGTTTACAGTTTAGATCTGGGTTTCCAGGGCTTGTTCTCTGGATGCACTAAACACCATCTGGGGGAAAAAAAACATTTGGGGATGGCTTTCCAATTATCTCCTGTTCTGGAAGTTTCTGTGTTCTGTCTCAGATGTCTCTGTGTTGTGTGCAAGTGGGAGCAATGGAAGTAATGGGACTTTATTAACACCAACTGAGATTGAAGACACCACAAGTAAAGCTAGTAGGATTGTAAGGGGATCAAATGTTACATGTGTGGCAGGCTGAGGCACATCTGATGAAACACTCCTTGTGATTGCAGTACACACTTGCATCATCTCTACAACGAGCAACATAGTGGCCTTTATTTTAGCTGATAATGTTAGTATATTAAAGATGATAATATTGGGGGAAAGAATAGTTTAGTTTTTCTTAAAAATGTCTTTTTGGTCAGTGAGACATTTTCATTATAAGATTATTTAATTATAAGTAAAATAATGCACAATTTGATACATTATACACTGTATTTTGACTTTTTAAAAAATAAAAATATATAGTAGGCTATACTATTATATAATGTGGGCCTATAAGATTTATGTAATTTCTGATTATCCATAGATTTAAATTGCCAAAGATCTTATGGACCCTTGCTTTGGGTTTGACCAGCAGGCGTCACTGTGGGTCAACACAAGCTAATTGATACATATCAATTCAAATCAGCACTTATACAGAGAAGCATTAACTTCATCTATCTTTAATAACCAACCTTTATATTTGTGCACTTAAACTGATCTTTCAATAATGTTAAGTTACAATCCCTCTCTTACAATCTGTGCTCCATTTCTCGGAGGGCTTGCTTCATCTCCTCCACATCATGACTCATCATTACTCATCAGCAGAGGAGGCAAACTGTGTTTAATGAGAAAGAGCAGACGCTGCTGTACATGTACAAATATGATTTATGATTTATGAAATATGATATAAGATTTATTTAACCACACAGGCAGAGTGGGGAAGGACAGGAGATAGAGAAGAGCTGGTGGAAACAAAGAGAACTGGAGGAACCTGGATGTTGTGATCTACAATACAATGAGGAAACAACAGAAACAACACAGCAACCTTCAGAGAGTCTTCAGAGAACAACATATTTAGCTTGGCCGCAGTGTGGTCCATAAATAAAGACACAAACTTCAGGGCACTCAACTGAGCAGCACTCACTTGTAGTGTCTAAGGTTAGCTACAGTAGATGTTGCATGAATTTGAAGACCAATATGGAGGTTAAATTTAAGGCGGAAGGTCTGCTTTCAGATGAGTAAGATATGAATAGTTGATAAACAACAACATGGTTTCAACCACCATACAGGCTGTCTTATACACTCACCGGCCACTTTATTAGGCACACTTCTTCAATTGCTTGTTAACACAAATAGCTAATCAGCCAATCACATGGCAGCAACTCAATGCATTTAGGCATCTAGACGTGGTGAAGACGACTTGCTGAAGTTCAAACCGAGCATCAGAATGGGCAGAGTGGTTGGAGATGATAGAAAGGCAACAGTAACTCAAATAACCACTCGTTGCAACCAAGGTATGCAGAATAGCATCTCTGAACGCACAACACGTCCAACCTTGAAGCAGATGGGCTACAGCAGCAGGAGACCACCCGGTACTAGCACCAGCCATTTTATTAGGTACACCTTGTACCTAATAAAGTGGCCAGTGAGTGTATTTAACACAGCTGCTTGCAAGAGGACTTTGTGAATTCTAACTGTGATAACTTGTTGTATGTTGTTTTATACACTAGATTATAGATTTTAGAAGCTGAGAGTCAGATGTTAACTGGCAAATCCAACACATAAATTTAGAAGTGAAATTATTGCAGTACGTCCCTTGTTTTTTTGTGGTATTTCTTCAGTGGCAACTTTAGCAAATATTTAAATTATTTGAATAATAAAAGAATTGTTTGAAGTTTAACATTGCTTGTGAATGTGTTTGAAAAAAATAAATAAATCTATGTTGGAAAAAACTTGTCCAAAAACTTTAATGTGATGTTACTGGCTCTTGAACACATTGTACTTGTGGGTGCTGCTTAAAATACGAGGCCATTTCTGGTGCTGAGGTAGAGACAGAAAATAGCTGTGGTTTTTAACTATCAGTGTCACACATTGTTTAATTCCACATACTGTAACACGTGTAGCCTGTGAGAAAGTTTCGTGATGTAGATGTTGTGAGTACTGTATAGTATATGTCTTTTTTGTTGTTGTTGTTTTTCTTAATTAGCTACACATTTTACTGTCAGGCAGGAAGTGTTTATTTCTCCTTTGAAGAAATACAACACCTCTCATCTTCAGGCAAACAAAAACTTAACAATATATAACCTTATATATTTTTTTATTGTCAACAGTATGAACAACTGAGACAGAAAATGTGTATTTGCCATAATGTATGTGATTTTCTACTACTGTGCCCGCTGTATTAGGCCACTCTGTAACAATACAAAGGTTATTTGCCATAATCTTCTTAAGATTAAGTATGTGCAGAAAGTGTTTTAGGAAAATGTAACCATTCACACAATGACTGGAACATCTCACACAGCATATGATGTTGTGGGTTGCAACACAATAACCGCTTCCTTGACTCTAATCATACAACAAGACAAGAGGAGACAAGAGCCTTCTGTCAGTTGAAAATTCACAGGTTAGCCTTAAACAACCACAAAGAAAACATCACACCGTGGTGAAGGTGGTAAGTGACGTTTTTTAATTTTAAACATGTGCTGCAATTAGCTAAAGTGAGCAGAAACAATATATTTTTTTAGGATTTAGGGTCTAAAATCTGAGAGGGTATCAATTCTGATACAGAACAGTGTATACATGCAATTTATATTGATCGGACTTCATCTTTATTAAAAATTGACTTTTTAGCTTCAAACTTAAATTCAGTTATTTACAGTATGTAAATCTAATTAAAATGGAAACAAAATGTAACATTCTTTTGATTTATGTTTTACAACAGAAAAAAAAATGATTTCCATCATCATGATCTTCAACGCTCTGGCAACAACTCTGGCAACAACAGCCCTGGCAGAAGGTACATTATAGTGTAAAAATATGTTAATGCAGTTAACTGTATGTTGTATAGACAATAATGCAGTAAAAATATATATTTAATAGAAGTAAGGCAGAGCAGTTTATAGAGACAATCACTGAATTTAGAAATGCAGAATGACTTTGGCAGCAAAGTATGATATAAAAATTTGAAATGGTCTTGTATTATTTCAAATAACAAATAGTTTCTATGTGTATTTCACATTAAGAATATTGTTTTTATTTTTTTTAGGATCTATCGAATGCAATTTCTCTGAACCTACTGGAGCTCAGCCCTGTTTCGGAGCAGTGGGACAGCGGTTGATTTTTCATCTGACAAATACAGCAAATACAGATATTAGGTTGACAAAGGATAACAAATATATTATTCTAAACACAAAAAATCAGAGAGTGACTCGGTATGGAGAATATGTGAATTCGCCTGACCTCTTCACCAATGGAACAATCAAACTGGGTAACGCAACGAAGAATCACTCTGGAGATTACCTGTTGGAAGAATATGGATCTGATGGTGCTTTACTGAAAAAAGTGAATGTGAATCTAGAAATACGAGGTAGGTAAAAAAAATATTATTATTATTATTAATAATAATAATAATAATAATAATAATAATATTGTATATGTAAAAGATTTACATTTTATAAAACGTTCAAAAATTTTAATGTTCTGGCCAAAGTACTGTACAATTATTTTGTGATTCATCACTGATTATTTCATCATCTACCTCTGACCTGTGTGTTGAGCTAACATTACATTTCTAAAATATACGTAGTCTATAGTTAACAGAGTTGGTAGTGGATTTTACTTTACATTTTGTACTTTAGATACTGTATGTTACTCTATGTTTGTCTTTCAGCTCCAGTGTCAAAGCCAGCTGTTTCCCAGATGTGTTTGTCACCAGAACAGATGAACATCAGCTGCTCCTCCGAGGGAGAGGGAGTAGAGTTCAATTTGACCTTGAACGGTGTCTTACTGGTGCCAACCAGAGGCCACAGCCAGTTCCCGAGCAACATGACAGCGGACATCGAGTCACCAACAGGGAACAACGCTGAACGAGACAAACCAAGTGTTTTAAATGTTACCATCAGCTTCCACGGTCAGCTGACAGGAAACTTGACGTGTCACGTTTGGAACAATGTCAGCAGAGATGAAACAGTTATTCATCTGACAGGCTGTAAAGGTACAGTTTGAAGAAAGATCAATTCCTAATTTTCTGCAATCCACATTACCTCAATGAGGAGGGACATCTTAGCAAATCAAAGATAAACTTGAATTCATCCACATGACGTATTTTGCTCATTTCCCATCTAAATGGGACAGATCACCTTTTAGAAGCAACATTCTCAGATTTGTTTAGTTCTATTTGTAATTAATATTAGTGAACCAAATAAAATGTCTGCATCATTATAGTGTCTAATTGAGTCTGATATTTGTTTGTGTTTTCTAGCTTCCTTTTCTCACTCCCCTGTTGTTGTGTCTGTAAGAGCTGGTGTTATCACACTACTTCTTTTGGCTTTGTGTCTTGGTATCTGCCATGTGCATAAGAAAACAAGATCCATGGCTGTTAATGAAGGTAAGAGAATATTATTTCTATGGTAGCTACTGCTGCTATCATCCTCCTTATTTTAGTTTGGTATCTTGTTGTTAGTCCTGTTTGTCATGTATTAGTTGAAGTGGTTTAAAAAAAGCAGCATTTTTAATGTTGATGGAGGATAATGAGAAAGCTCTTTGAAGAAATGTGGCACACAAACACATATGTCTTCTGCTAACTGAAGCCATGCGCATCATCCCTTTCCTTGACTGGGGAATTGTATGTTTTCTTGTCTTTCAAAACTAAACCAAAGTATCCCATTAGCACATTAACCAAGTGTCATTTAAATGACTAGGCTGAACCAACACACACTGTAGACTGCACCAGTTTTCACATCAAGTTGTAAAGTTATAAATATACCTCTAGTTTATGTTCAGTTATCATATAATTTTCACAAATCTTATATCTGATGGAAAAAAACAGCTAAAACTGCAGGTTTTCATTCATTCATCTGTTCTCATCTGTTTTTTTTCTGTAAGTATGTAATAATAATATATAAATACCAAAACAGCCCATGAAATAAAGAATAATCCAACAATATTATTCCTTATTCACATTCAATATTAATGATTATTAGTTATTCTCAGACGGATATTGCGGTTTGTTGTGTATAGAGGTGCGTGTGTGTACAATAGTGCAGCAGCGGCACTGTCCCAGCCACTGAAACAAGGGAGATGGAGACAGACAGAGAACATGTCAGCCTGCCACGCCACGCCACGCCACGCCACGCCACGCCACGCCACGCCACGCCACGCCACGCCACGCCACGCCACGCCACGCATCTTATTTATTATTTATTAGAATATTTCTCACTGAATCTTCAAAGCCCAAAAAATGGTATTCGGCACAACCCTTATTATTACATTTTCATGAAAAAAAAGATTATTATATTTATTATTACATTTTGTAATAATCGCCGCAATATGTAATAATTTATTTCAAAATCTGGGGAGATTTATTACATATTGCATTCAGACGTGTCTGGCATTGCATGCAATTTTTTTAAATAAACATCTATTGAAAGACTTGCTTGTGCTAATGATCAACACAATCAACTTATTTCCTTTTTTTACTCTAAAATTGTATTGTTTCCTGTCTTGGTTTCACCATACTGTATATATCATCAAATCAATCATCAAATGCAAATAAAGTGATGATAACACTGGTTCTAAGTCTCCTCACAACTGGTAAAAGAAAGCGGCGAGAATGTGGAGACATCTTTAAAGTCAAATTGAATTTATATGAGGTCAGGTCAGCTAATGGTTCTGCTCAACGCTTTATCATCTCCTCTTAAACCATATTAAACCATTGTGACATTAAACATTTGAAATGTTAAGTCTGTCTAAATTATAAAATTAGATGTGACTCATTAAATCAAAACGAGAGAGAATAGACAGAACAACAGTAGGCTTAAAAGTTCAACTCCTCAGCAACAGTGCAGAGAGCACGTAGTAGGCTAACTACCAGAGAGCCGTTTGACGACGAGGTGCAGACAAAGGTCCCCACAACCAGAAAGTAACTGCATTCAGTCAAGCACTGTATTTTGAGGTACTTGTACTTTACTTGTGTAACATTTCTTTTAATGCTACTTAATACTACAGTATACATTTCATTGTGCTTTTTACTCCACCAGTTATTTGACAGCTCATTACTTTGCTGGTAGAGGATATGTTTTGCAGGTAGAGTATGGATATAGCAATGCTGATATGAGGCCAGCTTGCTTTTAGTGCCATTGTAAAGTAAAACTTAAGTAAAACTTATTACAGTTGTGACTTGTGATTTTGATTTCCTGCATTTCCTTTCTGTCTTTTTTAGTCAGAGTCATGTTTTTACATTCTGAAGCAGAGGCATAATTTCACCAAAAGCATCACTTCACCGGGTCTCGAGTTGATGAAGTTGAAGTAGTTCCACCTAAAGTACTCATTGAGCTGTGAGGTGGCCTGTGAAAGAGCACCTCCTATTGAACAATTTGAACAATTTGAACAATGACATAATGCATACAGTACTGAAGAATTGTTTGAAGTTGCTAATTTGAAAGGCAACGCTCTATGTCTGTTCTGAGTATACTGTATAACATTGCTTTGGTGTTGCTTTTATTACAAGTGTGTATTTCTTAAAATAAAATAATTCAACGTTGAAAATGTATGCAAGAATATTTCCTCCTAATTCTTGTTGTTAATTAATGCCTGGTATTGTGTTGTTACTGCCTCTAAGTGACTGTTAATTAAATCAAAAGATCTGCAAATGTAAACATTTTTATAAATAAACTGGGAAAAAAAAGTTTGGAAACTTGTGTTTGGTGGATTATTTCTCTGTTGTTACAATGCTAATTGGCATTGTATTTTACAACGTTGGAAAGTCTGTTTATTTACCTTCCTGATTGAACTTTCTATCAGTAACAAGGAACAAACAAGACATATTGCCTATTTTACACTTTATTCATTTAATACACTGTCGGGAGCCTTAGTAAGATCCACACGCAGCCATAACAGCCTGGCACCTCCTCCTCATGCTGGTCACCAACCTGGTCACACGTTGCTGTGGGATGGCGTTCCATTCCTCAACCAGGATTCGTTGCAAGTCAGCCAGCATGGTTGTGTTGGTCACTCTAACACATACAGCACGCCCAAGCTGATCCCACAAGTGGTGAATTGGGTTGAGGTGTGGACTCTTGGCAGGCCGTTCCATTCTCTCTACTCCCACATTGTGGAGGTAGTCTGTGACAACCCTGGCTCTCTGGGGGTGAGCGTTGTCATCTTGGAGGATGAAGTTAGGTCCCAGATTGTGGAGATATGGGATTGCCACTGGCTGCAGAATCTCCTCCCGATATCTCACTGCATTGAGATGGCCTTCAATGATGACAAGCCTTGTTTTGCCAGTGACATCATTGAGGGAACACACAACCACGCTGGCTGACCTGCAACGAATCCTGGTTGAGGAATGGAACGCCATCCTACAGCAACGTGTGACGAGGTTGGTGACCAGCATGAGGAGGAGATGCCAGGCTGTTGTGGCTGCGTATGGATCTTCCACCGCTACTGAGGCTACTGACGGTGTATTAAATGAATAAAGTGTAAAATAGGCAATATGTCTTGTTTGTTCCTTGTTACTGAAAGAGAGTTCAATCATCCAATCCACCAAACAAATGTCTGAAAAAAAGATCTGAAAAATATCCAAAAAAAAAAAATCTGAAAAATATCAGAAAAAAATGTCAGAAAAAAAAGATCTAAAAAAAATGTCAGACAAACAAATCTGAAAAATGTCTGAAAAATGTCTGAAAAAAATCTGAAAAAAAAGTCTGAAAAAAAAGTCAGAAAAAAAAGATCTGAAAAATGTCAGACAAACAAATCTGATAAACGTCTGAAAAATGTCAGAAACAAATGTCAGAAATAAAAGGTCAGACAAACAAATCTGAAAAATGTCTGAAAAAAAGATCTAAAAAATGTCAGAAAAAAAAGATCTGAAAAATGTCAGACAAACAAATCTGAAAAATGACAAACAAGAGTCAATACCAACAGGAGAATACACTGTTTACCATTGGCAGAGCATTTTGGCAAATTTTTCTTGGGCGCTACCCACATAATCAGCTATGCTGCTCATCCCACAAATGCATGATCCTTACAAGTTGGACATTATTGTGAAGGTTCCGAACTTTTTTTCCCAGTTATATACTTTTGTGTTCAGCTGAAAATGTGAAAATTTCTGGTGCAATTTCTGCAGCTGATGTTCTTTACTGATTTATGAAGAAATAAAACTCTAAACTCTTGCCATTCTGCTTTATAGTAATGTTGAATGCAAACTAACTGGAAGCAAGCAGTTATGTAAAGCAAAAACAGTTTGTCCATCTAGGTTTACAGCAGAGGCTGTAAGTCTGTGAAAGTTTCATGAGTTACCGTGGCCGAGGCCGAGGAAGAAAAGAGCTGTGGTTTTTAACTGTCAGTCTCACGCATTGTTTAATTTCACATCACCCGAGTTGCCTGTGGTGAGAAAATTTAGTGATGCAGACGCTAGTCCATAACGTGTTGGCCAAAGGTTTGGCTATATATAACAATGAGAGGCAGGAAGTGTTTATTTCTTCTCATTTCCTTTGCACAAATATACCACCTCATCTGCAACTCTGCAATGTACTTACAGCTTAGTTAGTAACAATATAACAACAGCAGGTGTCTAGGCATTGTTTGTTGGAAACATTTGGTTTCTAAAGTGTGGAGGACAACTTCTCCCATCATCAATTGCAGTTCCTGTAGTCATTAAATATTAAAATAAATATTCTGCATTTAAATACTTGTGTATGGTGTCATAAGGTCTGTCCTTTAGTAGTACTTCTCAAAAAAACTAGTGCAAGAGCAACAAAAAGTGACTTAAAATGTATACATATAGTAAGGGGAATATGTTTTACACTGCCTGTTTGACATGGGGTTAAGTATAGCACGTTCACAGCTTGAGGCTTTTTAGGCAGTAGTTCCGTCTGCAGCGGAAATGGAAACTCAGGAAATGGACTAGAGGTTTTAATCCATTTGCATGATTCTATAAAGTTTAAATCTAAGTTTTTGACACCATTTATTTGCTCGGTATTCCAGAATAAGAAGGTCACAAACTGTTTATTTGCCATTATCTTTTTATAAGTATAAAGAAAGACAGAAAGAAAAGCAGAAAGTGATTTAGGAAAATGTAACCATTCACACAATGACTGGAACATCTCACACAGCATATGGTTGTTTAGAAATGTTCAAATTGAGACAATAGAAAATCTGCACCAAAGACTTGCAGCACATTGGACATTGTTTCAAGCTTCAGAAGCCATAGGCTGTATTCGAAACCACCTACTACATGCTACTGACGAACGCAGTATGCAGTATACAGTACATACTGCATACTGTACTGCGTTCCGCTGTAGTATGCAGTATGAAATTGTTAAAGTGATGTATTTTGCAGTATGCTAGGCCAGGCTTTAGCCTTTAAACAAGCTCTTAAAAGGGACTGTTTGTAAGAATCAGAAATGCTTGTCAACAGCGACACCTGTGGCTGTTAAGTCAACAAAAGTCAGCTCGGGCTCGCGGCTCGTGCTTGCACTTGTGCTCGCTCTACATAGACATGAACGAGCATCATTCAAAACAGTGAGGCGACACACGTCAGCTAAAACCACAATATCACTCTATATTTCACCTGCATGGCAGTAATGTTAGCTGACCAGACGGATGTCTCTCCATGAATCAGTGCTGATCCTAGTGTTGGCTTTTCCTGCCTCAGCCTCCCGACCGCGGCCGGAGGGAACAGGGGAGACACCGGAGTTTTGGTCGGAGACGATAACGTTTCCCGCGGCGGAGCCCCGTCACTTCACAAGACACGGGAAACCTCTGTTGGTCTGGAGGAGCTGCAGCATTTATTTCTGCGAAAAACGTCCACTGTACATTCACTAGATATTCTCAGAGCTAAACTAACTCTTTTGCAGTGTGTAGTGTGCACGCATGCACGTGAGAGTGGAGCGAGCTGAGCGAGAACGAGCGCGGTGTGTGAGTGAAGGCAAGCAGGCAGAGGAGCAGAGTACAGCAGAGACTCCGGCCCTGGAGACATACGGTCTCCCCAGCGTTCTCCGACTGCGGCCAACACTGTTTAACAGACGGGCTTCACTAGATATAACTTTGAGGATTTGGTGCTTCCGTGTAGTTTGTGTTGGAGTGTGAGTCTGAACAGCGTAGCCACACGTGAGCGCGCATCAGACACCGACCGGATTGATTTATATGTGTAAGAAGTTACAAACAGTCCCTTTAAAGCACCGGGCAAAAAAACAAACATGTATCACTATTGCAGTATTATCAAAAAATACTTATTGAGCTTTGATTTCTTTTTCATTTATGGTATTTAATAAAACATCCATCAACAAGGAAATAACAGCCTCTTGTCTATGAGACCGGTCTCTTGAGAGAGCTCCAGCCAGCTCATAGCTGTCTGTGAGCGTGACCAACCGACTGGCGAGATGGCAACCCCAGCCGGCGCTGGCTTGCTGTCAAAGCAATTTGTTCTTCTAAACTCCAAAAATGTTGGAGCAAATGTTCGATGTGTTCGGAAAACTGCCAATGTTTGAAATCTACACAGTTGATTTCTCAATACAAAAATAAATTCTCAGAAGTGAATTTAGTGATGAAGTAGCTAAAAATGTAAAAAAAACTTGCTATTGTTGTGGCCATAGATCTGTGCCGTTCCAGCGCTTTGCAGTGTGGTATACTGTAGGCGAGGTAGACTGGTCCGATGCATACTGGAGATTTTTTTGAAATCGGTATGACATCCAGTTGTTTTTGGCATACTTGCTTTAGTTTGCATACAACATGTTACGTTACATTTTGGGCAAATCAGTACGAACTGCTAGTACAGTATGCAGATTTGAATACAGCCATAGTTTATGTCAGCCGTCTTTATCTGTGTACTGCCAGTTATAAGTTCACTTTGCTCACTGGCAAGTCGTAGGTGACACAATAACCACTTCCTTGATTCTTAACACACTACAAGAAAAAGACAAGAGGAGCATAAACCAGCCTTCTCTCAGTGGAAAATTCACAGGTCAGCCTTTGACAGCCACAAGGAAACATCACATCTTTGTGAAGGCGGTGAGTGACAGTTTTGAATTTTAAACATTGCAGTATTTTTCTTATAATTTGTAGAGGGTATACATTCTCATCTATTTTCTGGAACAGTCCATATATGCTATTTATATTGTTCCGAATTAATTTTCATTAAAATTGAATTTTAAATTCAAACTAACAAATAATTTTAAACTTTTGTAATTTTACAGTGTATAAATAAAACAAAAAATTAGAATTAATATGTGACACTAAAAATCACACTTGATTTATGCGTTACAACACAGCCTCTTAGATCCTCTGCTGCCAGTTTTTTTAAATACAAATCAGCCTGTTTTAACTATACACCAAAACCGTGGAATTCCCCACCCAAGGCTATAAGAGATGCAAGCTCTGTGAACATTTTAAAACTTTAAATAACTGTCGCTCTTCCTTTGTTTTATACGTTTCTTTTACATGTTTTATTGTTCTTATTGCATTCTTTGTTTTATTGCTTGGCTTTATTTGCACTGTTTTAATCTGTCTGTTTTTATTTATTCTATTGTTTCTCGACTTTATTTTAAAGCGCTTTGAACTATTCACCCTGTATGAAAGGTGCTATATAAATAAAGATTTGTATTATTATTATTATTAACAGAAAAACAATGATTTCCATCTGCATGATCTTCACCGCTCTGGCAACAACTCTGGCAACAACTCTGACAACAACAGCCCTGGCAAAAGGTACATTATAGTGTAAATATATGTGAATGCAGTTAACTGTATGTTGTATAGACAATATTTCAGTAAAAAATATATATTTGATAGAATTAAGGCATAGCAGTTTATAGAGACAATCACTGAATTTAGAAATGCAGCTAAAAATAGATTCAACAGAAAAAGTATGACATAGGAAGCAAAATATGATATAAAAATATGATATAATAAAATGTTGAAATGGTCTTGTATTATTTCCTTTTCCCTAGTGAAATTGAATGCTGAACACAAACAACAATTAATAGTTTTTATGTGTATTTTACATGATTTATTGTTTTTGTTTTCAGGATCTATCGAATGCAATTTCTCTGAACGTACTGGATTTCAGCTCTGTTTCGGAGCAGTGGGACAGCTGTTGATTTTTCATCTGACAAATTCAGAAAATACATATATTAGGTTGACAAAGGATAACAAATATATGATTCTAAACAGAGAAAATCAGAGAGTGACTCGGCATGAAGAATATGTGAATTCGCCTGACCTCTTCACCAATGGAACAATCAAACTGGGTCACGCAACGAAGAAACACGCTGGAGATTACCTGTTGGAAGAACATGGATCTGATGGTGCTTTACTGAAAAAAGTGAATGTGCATCTAGAAATACAAGGTAGGTAAAAAAAAAATGTTTTTGAATGGCAATCGTGAATTAAAGAATATTGTATATCTAAAACAGGAATTATAGAAGATATGTTAAATTTGACTAACGTAAAAGATTTACATTTTATACACTTTATCCCTTAGACTTTTCTATTTAAAATATGTGTGTACATGTGTATTTCAATAAGGTGTCTGCTTTTAATAAGTCTTAACTTTACTGATAGATCCAATTTAACAAGAAATATACAGTATGTTCATAATAATTTCTTTTTTTGGTGCCATATTGCTTTTATTAGCGACGGGAAGGATTGCAGGCAACCATAGATTTCCACTGATATGCTTCTTAGGCCACTAGACTGCCAGGACGCCCCATGAAAAAATATAATAAAATAATAAATAACAGGATTTTATTAACCTAAACATGCCGATGCAAAATGTGATAAAATCAAGAGATGCAAAAGATAGATGACTGGTGATGAGAGATCGGGTTTAAGGCAACAAGTTTTAAACTTTTATTCCATATTGTCAGTTTTCCATTAAGTTAAGTCATTAACTGTTATATACACATAGCTCTCTTTTTGATGAAAAGGTTTCAGTAGTAAAGATGGTTCGATACCACTTTTTAATGTCCAATACTGCAACGTTGAGTATCTGCCAATACTGATACCTATCCGATACCGTCTTTACACAACTTAAACAACTAAGTTTAATGAATTTAATAAAGTGATGAACACTTTAATGCATCACTAATTATAATACAATAATATATATTATACTGCATAATGAGTACTTTAACTTTTGGTACTTTAAGTATATGTTGATGCTAATACTTATGTACTTTTACTTGAGTAGCCTAATATTTTGAATGCAGGACTTTTACTTGCAGCAAGCAGTATTACTGCTTTTACTTAAATAGAGATCTGAGTTTTTAATTGAGTTTTTTAATTTTTTAACAATCAAAATAGGAATTGGAATAGATAATGGCTCTATAGTTAACAGAGTTGGTAGTGGATTTTACTTTACATTTTGTACTTTAGATACTGTATGTTACTCTATGTTTGTCTTCCAGCTCCAGTGTCAAAGCCAGCTGTTTCCCAGATGTGTTTGTCACAAGAACAGATGAACATCAGGTGCTCCTCCGAGGGAGATGGAGTAGAGTTCAATTGGACCTTGAACGGTGTCTTACTGGTGCCGACCAGAGGCCACAGCCAGTTCCCGAGCAACATGACAGCGGACATCGAGTCACCGACTGGAAAAAAAACTGAACGAGACAAACCGAGTGTTTCATATGTTACCATCAGCTTCCTCGGTCAGCTGACAGGAAACTTGATGTGTCGTGTTTGGAACAATGTGAGCAGAGATGAAACAGTTATTCATCTGACAGACTGTAAAGGTACAGTGTTTAAAGGATGCTTGCTATCTTTTCTAAATATCAGCTCTTCACTACTATTTCACATTTTATCATTTAAAAAAGTACAAATCAATTAAATTAAAATCACTTATTTTCTGGCTGCATCGGTAATTGGCTAATTAATAGTAGAATAAAAGAATAATTGAATTAGTAGTCTCAGATTTTTTTGCTATCTGATACTGTACATCACTGAAGTCTTGTGGGTGGGAAAGTATCCACCTGGAATCTCGAACTGTCTTCTGTCTTATTGTGTTTTTTAATATTATTTTCACATCCACTGCTACTGTAGATGTTACTGTATGTCAAATACCTGATGGCAGACAAACAAATAGACAAGAACTATTTGAGAAACACCTTGATAGCTTGGAAACTGACAAGTCAATGTCATCATAATATCTAATAATGTTTGATATGTGTTTGTGTTGTCTAGATTTTGTTTCTCCCTTCCCTGTTACGATTGTGGCTGTGACAGGTAGTGTCACTCTCCTTCTCCTTGTGGCTCTGTGTCTTGGTATAATAAAACTTCACAACAAACCAAGATCCACAACTGTTAATGAGGGTAAGTTAAAGCTGTTCTCCCATGTCCTCTTCTATCTCAGTAAGGACCACATTGAAATTAAGTTAGATTACCATAATTGTATAGATTCTGAATATTTTTTTCCACGTTTCAGATAGTTATTGCATTACATTCATTTAAAACCATGAAAATCACTTTGTAAAGAAAACATGATGTCCTCTTTGATAGGTTTCATCACATTTCACATCTGTTTTTAATTTTTCCAGATAACACTGAAGAGGACGTTATCTACACAAGTGTTAGAATAACACAGAACCCTTAATCATTATTAAGCGCCAGCCTCATTTTGAACCCTAACATCTCCCTTGCTGGGAACCTTATCCAGCCTTAAGATAAATAAAATCATCAGATATCATTGTCTTTGTGGCTTGAAAAAAAGGTGAAAAAAATTCTATAAATAATTCTACCTATTGACTGACGTTTTTATGTGTGATTAAGATACTTGTTACCATATCTATATTGCTCCATAGGCTATACATGTAGTTTTATTTTTGAGCAACCCTATTAAAATTGTGGAGTTGTTTTTTAAGCATTAATACATTTGCTTCTCAAACATAACCATGCTTTTATGTGATTTCATTTTTTGTTATTTGCCTTGTACTTGTGTGGCACTGTAGACAATTTTTGAAACATTTGTTAAAGTATTTTGTGTGATTGTTTTTTTTTTATAATTTTTTCAACAATTTCAAAATAAATAGTGTAACTCTAGCGAGTGACATTTGGATGTACACTGTTTCTGCAGTTATTAACAGAAGGAATAAGTACAAGCTACAAGCAATGTGGTGATATTGTTTAACCACAAGATGAAGCCAAAACTCCTAACATTTAATCACATTATGGTCATGGCTGTGACACAAAGTACACGTCAAATAATTTGTCAATAACTGTCATTTTAGGTAATTCTTATCACTCTGATGTATGTTCAAGTGTTCATTTCTCTGATAGGTTTGGTTTTAATTAGTTATTTGATGCTATACTTACCTCAATACCGCGGCTCCCCTGCCTGATCACTACTGCACAGACTGTGGCTCCAAATGACGTCAAACTCTCAAGCTGGCAGCTCCCATATCCGGGATATTTTGGCTTCACTTCTGTACAGTGGGAGGAAGTGGAGACGCATCGTCCATCTTTACACACAGTCTATGGGTAATATAAATAAAATTGACTTGACTTGAATGAAGACTTTGTTCTCCCTTTCAAAGTGTTGCATTCCCTCTCTGCGTTTTGCCAAACAATCCATCCAACCAAGCTCAAATATAAAGTGGAAAAAAACAGAAACTGTTTTAAAGTTACCATACAACGGGGAACAGGAAGTTCAATTTGTTTTGTTTTATATGTACATCGGTTTGTTTCTAGTAATTGGTCAGTGATTTAACAATAAAAGCTTAAGTGCAACATCTGGAGAATCTGGTAGTTCTGCAAAAACAGTAACTACCAGAGTTGCAAGTAATGTAGTGATCCTCACTGACCACATGGCGGAGCCAAAGGTCATAACCAGAATATGGAAAGGTATCTTTGGTAACTTCTTGTTCATTTTAGTATTGCTGGTAACTTTAAATTCCCATTTGATGCAAATAATTGTTTCCAGCCCAACTGTCCCCTCAACCACATAGGCTGCAATAACTTTCAAACCATAGGCTCTATAATGATTGCAGTGGAAATGGTACTGTACACCAATCGAGCATGTTTTAAAAGACACCTTTTTCTAACCTCTGTTTTGTCAAATAAACTACATGCACTAGTCTAGTGATCAACTGACAGACTCTGTCTTTATTCTTTCTTCACTTGACCACAAGGTGGCAACAACATGCAACAAAAGGCTGATGTATGAGGAACCTTGTGACTCTTGGCCTGATTATAATGTATTATCTTTAGTGGAACTATTGCATGGTCCTCAATACATCGGGACAAACTGTGCAAAGATTTGGCTTGAAAAAAATCTTTCAAAGCCAACCAGAGAAGCTAATTGTGGCTAAGATGCAAACAACTATAGCATGTTTAGGTATATGTTCTTTGTTGATGTGTGTTTTAAAGCTTAAAGGGAAAAAAATGTATTCAAACATTTTGTTAAAAAATAATCATTTTATTTTGAGCATCTTTTAGTTATTCTGGGCATATATATATAAATAATGCTATGTATATTTTATTGCTTATTGCCATAAAATGTCCCTTAAATAACAAAATATGAAAATGATGTCAAATATTTATATTACAATTCAACTGTCAATATCCTTTTGAATTTTATTTTTATTTCAACAAAACACTGTTTCCTATCTTTATCTGTGAACACAATCTTCACTGTAGTAGAGTTAGTCCCCCTAACAATAATTTTGACGGTTCAGATTTATTTAATCAGTTGCGTCAACATTTTGCAAAGTGAAGTTTCCCTGCATCCCTTTCTTGGTCAGCTTCCTTTATCATGTCAGACAACAATGACAATGTCATCATATCACTTAGTCATCACTAGAATAAACAACTCACCACATTTTCACTGTTTAAAAAACCCTTATTCCTTCAGCTTCATGGAGGGAAGTGTCTGTCACTCTTTGGGCAGAGATGGAGTAACTGAGGAAGAGAGAGGGAGAGGATGGTTGAGGATTGTTAACTCTGAGTGTGGTTCCTTGCAACAACTACTCACTCTCACATCATTAACTGCTCCTCGCAGTACACCGTAGTGCAAACCACATCCGTCTACTCCTCTGGAGCACAGCAGCTCCAGAGGAGTAGACGGATGAATGTGGTTCCTCTGGAGCTGCATCGTCTACTAGTTGAGCCGGAAATCTCTTTCACTTGTTCATTGACGTGTTCTCTTTTGCACTGTCTCTCCAAATGGCCTTTTTTAATACCTTACTATTCATTGCAATTACACACAGAATGTGCTAAGCGGGCTGCATCTTTTGCACAATTCACATCACGATCCATCAATGCTTTTATATTGACTTACTTTGTAATAGGGATGCACAATTAATCAAGATTTTATCAAAATCGTAATATGGACTACTGCAATTTTCAAATCGCAGGAGGCACAATATTTGTTAAAGGCAAAATGTGTGTCAAAACATCATTTTAAATGAAATATTGTGGTGTGCAGAGATATCCTGGCTTACACATCATACTGTACAGACTTAAGAAAACATATTTGTTTCACACAGATCCCGCAAAAATCCCACTATAATCATTTTATATGTTTTTCTTAGGCTACATAAAATAAAATATACTAAAATAAACAACATAAACCCAAAGACTTGACTTTAATATCACCTTACACCCCATCATGTCTCTCTCCATCTCAATATCTCTCTATATTAAAAGGTTTGCTGTCATATCTGCGGTTGTGTGTTTTCCAAAAGAAGCATACTACTACTTCTAGTTAACCAACTGTCTTTCCACTGCCATGCTACACTATATGCCAATCCACAGCCACAACATTTTAAACTGACTTTACACTTAGGTCATATGGAATAACACTTTCCCTACTTTCTCCCTCACTACCCCTGTGTGTTTTTATGGGGTGACTG